>CM051234.1:553938348-554011259 GCA_027917425.1 Gastrophryne carolinensis | reverse complement strand
CAAGAGCATAGGTAATGGTCAGTGTTGCTAATATGATAGACTCAAAAGAAGGCAAAGGGGCCCCATATCGAGTTCTACTTCCTACCGGGTCACTCACATAGCCCACATTTCCTACCAGGTCACATACATAGCCCACACTACCTACCCTTGCTACTACTCACAGCCAAAATACCTATTAGCTAATTATATATTCATATATTGCTCCATATCGTCACCCACAGGGGCGGCAAAATAGGGAGGGAGGTGGGAGGGTATGTGGGTGTGTGAGGGGGGGGGGAAAAGAGAGAGAGATCTTACAAAAAGGCCCCCAAACCAGAGTCAGTGTTTAGCCCAACAGGGGACATAGTTCCCAACTCAAAAATCAATCTCGCCTCCTGCTGCATTAGGCGTTGATCCAGAAACCCCCGTCTACCACTCTTCCTCAGAACAAAGATTCCCACAGCCCTAAGGCCCTTTGGGTTCCCTTGATGGGCATTTTTGAAATGGTCGGAGACCGGACTTTTTTCACTCCCTGTTTTGATATCCCGGACATGCTCACCTACCCGTGTGCGCAATTCACGCTTGGTCTTACCAACATACTTCATATTACACGGGCAGGTGAGCATGTACACCACATGGGTGGTGCCACAGTTGATGAAGCCCCTTATTTTTCTCGGGGGGCCTTCTCTTGCACCAACATACGAGCCAGTCTTTTCTATGTACGGGCATATTTTGCAATGTCCACATTTATAGGACCCTTCTAGCCTATTCGTCCCCATTGTCGCCCTGGATTTAACCAGATCACTATGGACCAATCTGTCCCTTATATTTGTCGCTCGCCGAGCCGTAATAAGGGGACGTGGGCCTACACACCGGGCTATTTTCGGGTCCAATTGCAGAATATGCCAATGGGACTGTAAAATTGTCCTAAAAGTCTCCCAATGGGCCCCAAAGGATGTAATTAGTCTCACTGGTTGATCTCCTACTTCCTTACCTCGCCTTCTCTCTCGGTTGTCCTTCTTCAAAAGATCCCCACGATCCATGTCTAGGGCCTTTTTAAAGCAAGTACGGATGAGTCTATGTGGATACCCCCTTTCCCGGAACCGGCTAGATAGTTCCCTAGCCTCACGCACGTAATCCCGCTCAGAACTACAGTTCCTGCGTATCCGCAAAAACTGTCCGAGCGGGATCCCGCGCAGGAGTGGGAAGGGATGGTGACTGGTGAAATGGAGTAAAGTATTGCCCGCCGTGGGCTTCCTGTACGTGGATGTAGATAGTCTCGCCCCGTCTCGCTTAATCAGCAAGTCCAAAAATTCAATGCTTTGATGGCCAATTTTGAAAGTAAGACTAATATTACGAGTGTTCTGATTTAACTGATCCACAAAATCCTCAAACTCCTCAGGGGTCCCCCTCCACACCACCAGGACATCATCTATGTAGCGCAGCCAGAGGGCGACCCGTGCCCCAAAGTCCCCCCGCCCATACACCTCGAGACTCTCCCACCGTCCCAGGTGCAGGCAGGCGTACGATGGGGCACACGCCGCCCCCATGGCTGTTCCACGTATCTGGTGGTAGTAGCTGCCATCAAATCTGAAAAAATTATTCGTGAGAACAAAATGCAGCAGATCAACCACCATTTCGTTGTGGGCCGCATCACACGGACCTAATTCATCTAGGAACTGCGCTACAGCTTGCAGGCCCACCGTGTGGGGAATGGACGTGTATAGGCCTTCTACGTCAATACTTGCCAGCAACCAGTCTCCGTCTAGTTCAAAGGACTGCAATTTCCGCAGCACATCGCTGCTGTCTAGCACAAACGACGGCAAAATTTTCACTAAAGGTTTAAGATTCTCATCAACAAACCTTGACACACATTCTAAAGGGCCCCCATTCCCCGACACGATGGGCCTGCCCGGTGGTGTGGTGGGGGACTTGTGGATCTTTGGAATGGTATAGAGTACCGGGATATTATAATCCTTAACTGTCAGGTACTTGAATACCCTGGGGGTCAGCAATTTTTCCTCCAGGGCCCAATCGAGCTTATCATTAAGTCTAGCCACTACACTTGGGAATGGGTTTGTCCCCACCTTCCTATAAGTTCTTTCATCACCCAACTGTTGTCCAATTTCTTTTATATAGTAGTCCTGGTTCAACAACACTACATTCCCGCCTTTATCACTCGGGCGTATAATAATGTCCGATGCACTTTCTAGTTCCTTTAGGGCATTATTTTCTGCTCGTGATAAATTCATGTTAGCATAAGGTGAACCTTGTCTCCAATTTATTCGCTTCAGGTCATGTTGAACTGCTTGAAAAAATACTGAAATATTGCGATTCAACGTCAATGGTGGAAAATTCTTGGATTTAGGGCGGCATTTTTCTAAATTGGGTAGAAGGTCTGGGATTTCTTCATCCGTTTGTGTATTTGCCCCTAAATCTTCAAGGGATACAGGTACTGTTAACTCCAAAGCGGGGTCCGTACTACCATCTAGCTTAGTGTTTGGGGCACCCTCCAATTTCAAATCACTTTGGGTTGGCATATCTCTTGTATACATGCTCTTGAAAAGAACCTTTCGCAAGAAAAGGGCTGTATCTTTATATAAAGTAAATTCATCTCCACCCACTACAGGAGAGAAGGATAAGCCCCTCGATAACACAGATCTATGATGCTCATTTAAAACAAAGTTTGATAAGTTAATGACATTGAAGGACCCCGTCTCAGGTGTACTGCCTCCTATTTGGGGGGCCATCTCTTCCCAGTCTTCCTGATACCTCTCAGGGTTTTTACTCTTGTGGCGACGCTGTCCCCTCCTACGTCGTCTCCTTTTCCCTGCGGGTCTAAAAAAGACACCGACCGTCGTGACCTCTGAGACTGTCGCGGGGGGCTATCTTCAGACGCCTCAGTTTCACACCCTGAGAGGTCACTGGAGATTTCCTTCCAGTTTCTTTGTCTCCCCCCCACCCTACTTCTAGGTTTTATTTCCAAGGAAGATCTTACCTGACTCAAAGTCAGATGAATCTCTCCAGAACTTTTTCTGTTTTATTTCTTTCACTGCTTTTTGTACACGTTCCACCTCATTTATTACTAAGTCATTCAATTTCTGAAAGTCAGGGGCATCAGCTAGGGTATCTAGTTGGGAACAGCTAGCTTTGATATTCTCATCCAGTTCCTCTAGTTGTAATTTCTCCTCTTCATTATTAGGGTCATAACTCTGACACCATGTGCAATACACTCTCTTTGCCATTTTTCCATAAAACGCTCAGAGCGTAGATGTTCTGCTGGTACTATCCGTTCCCGAAGCCCCCTAGGGATAACCTTCTGTTGGACGTAATTTTCAAGGGTGCAAATATCCCAATACATTTTAATTGCTTAACTACCAGGGACTTATGTTTTTGAATAAAGCCTGATCTCCCCTCCCTGATTTGTTGGCAATCCCCCTTCAGATGTTTCAAAGGCTGCCTGGATATTGGGGATATTTGCACCCTTGAAAATTACGTCCAACAGAAGGTTATCCCTAGGGGGCTTCGGGAACGGATAGTACCAGCAGAACATCTACGCTCTGAGCGTTTTATGGAAAAATGGCAAAGAGAGTGTATTGCACATGGTGTCAGAGTTATGACCCTAATAATTGAAGAGGAGAATTTACAACTAGAGGAACTGGATGAGAATATCAAAGCTAGCTGTTCCCAACTAGATACCCTAGCTGATGCCCCTGACTTTCAGAAATTGAATGACTTAGTAATAAATGAGGTGGAACGTGTACAAAAAGCAGTGAAAGAAATAAAACAGAAAAAGTTCTGGAGAGATTCATCTGACTTTGAGTCAGTAAGATCTTCCTGGAAATAAAACCTAGAAGTAGGGTGGGGGGGAGACAAAGAAACTGGAAGGAAATCTCCAGTGAACCTCTCAGGGTGTGAAACTGAGGCGTCTGAAGATAGCCCCCCCGCGACAGTCTCAGAGGTCACGACGGTCGGTGTCTTTTTTAGACCCGCAGGGAAAAGGAGACGACGTAGGAGGGGACAGCGTCGCCACAAGAGTAAAAACCCTGAGAGGTATCAGGAAGACTGGGAAGAGATGGCCCCCCAAATAGGAGGCAGTACACCTGAGACGGGGTCCTTCAATGTCATTAACTTATCAAACTTTGTTTTAAATGAGCATCATAGATCTGTGTTATCGAGGGGCTTATCCTTCCTCTCCTGTAGTGGGTGGAGATGAATTTACTTTATATAAAGATACAGCCCTTTTCTTGCGAAAGGTTCTTTTCAAGAGCATGTATACAAGAGATATGCCAACCCAAAGTGATTTGAAATTGGAGGGTGCCCCAAACACTAAGCTAGACGGTAGTACGGATCCCGCTTTGGAGTTAACAGTACCTGTATCCCTTGAAGATTTAGGGGCAAATACACAAACGGATGAAGAAATCCCAGACCTTCTACCCAATTTAGAAAAATGCCGCCCTAAATCCAAGAATTTTCCACCATTGACGTTGAATCGCAATATTTCAGTATTTTTTCAAGCAGTTCAACATGACCTGAAGCGAACAAATTGGAGACAAGGTTCACCTTATGCTAACATGAATTTATCACGAGCAGAAAATAATGCCCTAAAGGAACTAGAAAGTGCATCGGACATTATTATACGTCCGAGTGATAAAGGCGGGAATGTAGTGTTGTTGAACCAGGACTACTATATAAAAGAAATTGGACAAGCAGTTGGGTGATGAAAGAACTTATAGGAAGGTGGGGACAAACCCATTCCCAAGTGTAGTGGCTAGACTTAATGATAAGCTCGATTGGGCCTGGAGGAAAAATTGCTGACCCCCAGGGTATTCAAGTACCTGACAGTTAAGGATTATAATATCCCGGTACTCTATACCATTCCAAAGATCCACAAGTCCCCCACCACACCACCGGGCAGGCCCATCGTGTCGGGGAATGGGGGCCCTTTAGAATGTGTGTCAAGGTTTGTTGATGAGAATCTTAAACCTTTAGTGAAAATTTTGCCGTCGTTTGTGCTAGACAGCAGCGATGTGCTGCGGAAATTGCAGTCCTTTGAACTAGACGGAGACTGGTTGCTGGCAAGTATTGACGTAGAAGGCCTATACACGTCCATTCCCCACACGGTGGGCCTGCAAGCTGTAGCGCAGTTCCTAGATGAATTAGGTCCGTGTGATGCGGCCCACAACGAAATGGTGGTTGATCTGCTGCATTTTGTTCTTACGAATAATTTTTTCAGATTTGATGGCAGCTACTACCACCAGATACGTGGAACAGCCATGGGGGCGGCGTGTGCCCCATCGTACGCCTGCCTGCACCTGGGACGGTGGGAGAGTCTCGAGGTGTATGGGCGGGGGGACTTTGGGGCGCGGGTCGCCCTCTGGCTGCGCTACATAGATGATGTCCTGGTGGTGTGGAGGGGGACCCCTGAGGAGTTTGAAGATTTTGTGGATCAGTTAAATCAGAACACTCGTAATATTAGTCTTACTTTCAAAATTGGCCATCAAAGCATTGAATTTTTGGACTTGCTGATTAAGCGAGACGGGGCGAGACTATCTACATCCACGTACAGGAAGCCCACGGCGGGCAATACTTTACTCCATTTCACCAGTCACCATCCCTTCCCACTCCTGCGCGGGATCCCGCTCGGACAGTTTTTACGGATACGCAGGAACTGTAGTTCTGAGCGGGATTACGTGCGTGAGGCTAGGGAACTATCTAGCCGGTTCCGGGAAAGGGGGTATCCACATAGACTCATCCGTACTTGCTTTAAAAAGGCCCTAGACATGGATCGTGGGGATCTTTTGAAGAAGGACAACCGAGAGAGAAGGCGAGGTAAGGAAGTAGGAGATCAACCAGTGAGACTAATCACATCCTTTGGGGCCCATTGGGAGACTTTTAGGACAATTTTACAGTCCCATTGGCATATTCTGCAATTGGACCCGAAAATAGCCCGGTGTGTAGGCCCACGTCCCCTTATTACGGCTCGGCGAGCGACAAATATAAGGGACAGATTGGTCCATAGTGATCTGGTTAAATCCAGGGCGACAATGGGGACGAATAGGCTAGAAGGGTCCTATAAATGTGGACATTGCAAAATATGCCCGTACATAGAAAAGACTGGCTCGTATGTTGGTGCAAGAGAAGGCCCCCCGAGAAAAATAAGGGGCTTCATCAACTGTGGCACCACCCATGTGGTGTACATGCTCACCTGCCCGTGTAATATGAAGTATGTTGGTAAGACCAAGCGTGAATTGCGCACACGGGTAGGTGAGCATGTCCGGGATATCAAAACAGGGAGTGAAAAAAGTCCGGTCTCCGACCATTTCAAAAATGCCCATCAAGGGAACCCAAAGGGCCTTAGGGCTGTGGGAATCTTTGTTCTGAGGAAGAGTGGTAGACGGGGGTTTCTGGATCAACGCCTAATGCAGCAGGAGGCGAGATTGATTTTTGAGTTGGGAACTATGTGCCCTGTTGGGCTAAACACTGACTCTGGTTTGGGGGCCTTTTTGTAAGATCTCTCTCTCTTTTCCCCCCCCCCCCCCCCCCCCTCACACACCCACATACCCTCCCACCTCCCTCCCTATTTTGCCGCCCCTGTGGGTGACGATATGGAGCAATATATGAATATATAATTAGCTAATAGGTATTTTGGCTGTGAGTAGTAGCAAGGGTAGGTAGTGTGGGCTATGTATGTGATCTGGTAGGAAATGTGGGCTATGTGAGTGACCCGGTAGGAAGTAGAACTCGATATGGGGCTCCTTTGCCTTCTTTTGAGTCTATCATATTAGCAACACTGACCATTACCTATGCTCTTGGATACGGAGATGAGGACTTATGTGTTTGGAAACTACAAGCGTTGGACTATATTGTGGCAGTGGACTAACTGACATTAATCTGTATTGGAGGCCCTCTTTAACACACACACACCCACATCCCCTTATGAAATGTTTGCGACAGATGGGACAAGAAGTCCCGCTGTGTGTCCCTCGGATGGCCGGAGAAGTACGTGCTGGTGATGGCTATATTTCTGACAGTGACGGCTACCTTTTGACAGTGTGTGACAGCTGCGTGGTTGCTGCACGGCGTGCAGGCTGGAATGTGACGATGACGCGGAGCACGTCAACATAGTAAACTCATGAGTGATCCTTCAATTGCTGGGGCCGGAGTACGAGCACGACGCGGATTGCGTCACTATAAGCAGCACGCACCTGATTGGCCACCTCCGTTCGGGAGGAGGGAATTTACACATATAGGGGGGATGTGGAGGGCCGCCCACCACCCTGACGAAGCTCCGGTGGGCGGAGCGAAACGCGCGTCGGCGGACGGCCGGCCCCCTCCACGTGCAGGCCACCCCGCTCTCAGCCTCGCTACAACCTACAGTTCCTCCATCATAGAAGTGTTGCGCAACACGGACATTGGCGGCATTGTCAAGTGACGGTCTCCTGGAAGCTGCAGCTAAGTACCTGTCTGTGTATAGGTGTGAGATTGAATGACGGTGTTTTCCATGTGGGCCCAAAGACATACATGCTATGCTATGCTGGCAATTGCAAGAGTCTGCATATACTGCTAACCAGAGCGCAAGCCAGAGACTGGCCCTGGGACACCTGGCACCTTGAGAGATCCGTTTAAAGGCGACATTAACGTCTGCTGAATATACTTAAGCCGCATATCAATATAGCAACAGCACATTTTTGAGAGGAGGCATACCACGGACTCCCTTGTTCCAGAAGCAATTGGTTTTCAGCAAGATTTGAGGATCAGTGGGTTTTTGCCATTTAGGTGGGATCTAGCGGCGCGGGCAGCGGGGTGGGCTGTTTGAATGCGTGGTGGTGTGTGTGATGTGCACGGTGGGCCCCCGTGATTTTAGAGCACTGTATGTAGGTTTTTATATGTCAGTTTTTTCCATGTGTGTGCTGAGATGGGTGCAATAAAATTTCATGTTTTGCTCAGCAATCTTTGTTTTCAGCATTTATGCCAGGCCTACAGTTAACCAGGTGTGATATATGTTTTGGTAAAGTACTTCCTTGTGGTGGTTAGTAGGACGCCGCGGAGATTGGTGCGGCAGTGCATATGCTTATACTTTTAAAAAACTCTCTCCAGCCATTTTATTAGAATTTGTGGACTTTAAAATTACAGTTTGCTGAGCTGATACCAAAAAATCTTTTTTACAGCATTACTGAAGTTCCATTTAGGCAGTTGAACATATTTGTCTTTAGTGTTGACCCAAATAGCAGACATAGCTTCCAGCTTTTAAAAGCCATAACTGAAAAGCAATTATTGTAAAGAAGCTCAACACTGTGTAGGTTCTAAAAGCTCCTCGATTGAAAAGGATGACCGTATTAGTACAAGATAGTCCTTGAAAAGAAAAGCAAAATGTAAGGTATTACATAAGCTGTCATCTTTGGTTTCTATTTCAGGTCTTCTGAGGGCAAGAAGCGCCCTGCGTGCGGCAGGCTATGGAAGCGATGACGGGAGCAGCGCCCGCTCTCAAGCTGGAATCATTATCACTTCAAACAGCTGCTTCTAGCTCTGGACGCTCCTGGCAGGACGGCGGTGTCTCAGGACATGAAATAGAGACTTTTATTTACAGACGTGACTCATGATATCTTACATGAGCCTCTAAAACTTGTCCTGACATTCTGCTGCTCCAAACTTCTAGAGAAAAAAATAAAGTAAAAAAATGTCCAACAAGTTCAGTCAAGGGAAGGCAAAAAGAAAAAGATAATCCCAACAAACTAAAGGGATCTGATCAGTCTGGGATTTTAGTGACCCACAGCCCGCCCATAACCAGCCTGTGACATCCCCACTGAGGCCCCCATTGAACATCCCAGATGGTTAACAATAATGCACATGGATAAGGCTATAATATTGGGAGAATAAATTACTTAGGTACAAGAGGGGAGACTAGGGAGCCAGGGATTGGATGTAGGTGGCCCAAGCAGCCCCAAAGCAGTGTGGCCCAGCAAAACTTAATTTGTACAGTCTGGAGAAAAGAAGAGAGAGAGGGGACGTGACTTAGATCTTTGAATATGTAAAAGGATTCAATAACAGTCTGGCACCCCTCCAATCTATCCTGAACTTTGCTGCTCGCTTTGTCCATCTCTCCTCTCGCTCCTTCAGCTCTGCTCCTCTCTGTCAAATCCCTGCACTGGCTGCCAGTCCCACAGAAAATCCTGTTCAAAACTCTAACTCTCGCCTAAATGCTCTCTCCAACCAGGCCCCTCCCTACTACATCTCATCTCTAGTCCAAAAATATCAACCTAGACGCAGCCTTCGCTCTGCTGCTGACCTTCTCCTGTCCTCCACCCTGGTCACCTCCTCTCATGCCCGCCTCCAGGACTTCTCACGTGCAACTCCAATCTTCGCCACTCCACAACCAAGCTTCAAAGGTGCCCTTAAAACTCACCTATTCAGACAAGCATACAATCTGGCTTAAGCAATTCTCTAAAGGGCACATGCCACAAAGCTCAATACTGACTGTTTGTGATCCTTCCCCCTCATCTCCACTCCTCATCCTTTAGACTGTAAGCTCGCAAGGGCAGGGCTCTATCTCCTATTGTATCTTGTATTCAGAACATTCACTGTAAACTCTGAAACACTGCATCTGTAATAGGCTAGGTACGGTGTGTTTCTACCCTGTCTGTAATTACTACTTTGTACAGCGATACGGAAGATGATGGCGCTATATACATAAACAATAATAATAATAATATTAAGGTTGAGGAGGGAAGTGTTTTTAAGAAGAAACTTAATGATAGAATAAGGGGGCACAACCTGAAGCTAGTCAGAGGGAAGATCAGGAGCAATGTTAGAAATTATTAGTAGAGTAGTAGATGCTTGGAACAAACTTCCAGCAGAGATCACTGAATTCACTTTCACTGAATTTAAACATGCCTGGAATAAGCACACATCTATCCTAAGATAAAGAGTACATGCAGTATACACATAAGGGCAGACTAGATGGACCATATGGTCTCCTTCTGCCATCAACCTTCTATGTTTCTATGAAATTCTCCCAGGGCTTCCTATGGTCAGTCTGCTTCTGCCAGCACAGCCACCCCCCCCCCTCCTCCAATTACCCACACTCTGTGACACTGGATTAAAATGCAAGTTTTCAGTAGGGTAAGACAAGTAAGACCAAATGAAAATGAAAAAGGATTCCCAGTCTATAGATACCCTTCAATTCACCATGCTACTCTCTCGTGGAGCTCAGGCAGGGGTTACAAAGAAAAAACCCTTACCTTGGCCGCGATCCCGTTGCTCCGGGTCCTTAGTGCCGCCATCCTGAACAGGAAGAACAGAGCTGCTTCCTGTGCTATGTGTGCGCTGCCACCCGCCGATTCAAGTGAATGGGTAGACGGGGGCAGGCACATAGTGGAGGATTCCGCTTTGTGAACTGTGACTGGGCCCAGAAGAACAGCGTGGGATTCAGGCGAGGGAAGGTTTTATTTTGTTGTAATTCTGCCTCAGCGCCAGGGGGATGAAGGTGGCAGGCCTTAACTATAGACTAGAATTCTGCTTAAAAGTGGACCAAAACCCATGATTTTGACTATCCTTGGTCTTGGTTCTTGCCCCCGATCAGGGGTGCCCCACTGTGTGAACCCCCCCCCCCCCCAGTTCGGCCAAAAAAACTCACCTCTTTCCGGTCCTACGACGCATGCGTGACCGCTCATTTAATCAGAGCGATCGGATCCCCCCAGGATCTCGTCTAATGCAAGCAGATCCGAGGCCGCATCCCCCGCTAGCCTCCAACAGGGAGCGTGGCCACGCCAGCCATTCACAAATGCCTGGTATGGGCATGCGTCCTGCTAAAGGGATAGCAGGGATGCGGCCGCTACTTGTGCATGCACTGTTGGACCAGGAACAAAGGTGAGTTTCCGATGACCTGGGGGGTTTCATACAGCGGGGCATCCCAATTCTGCATGCCACAGGGGGAGGGAATCAGTTGGCCTGGGAATCTTAAAGATAAATCTTATTGATTCCTGGGCTGATATCTGTGGGTTTTGGTCCCCTTTAATATTTCACCTAAAGGGTTGCTGCCCTCTACATTGTGTTGCCATAGACACAGGCCTCAAAAAACAGCCCAGATGGGAGAGACCCCCTTGATGCCCCTGCTACCACTCCACATACCAGAAGCCTCATCACTGCCCCCAGCCTGGGCAATCCTGCTGACAATAGATGCAGTTTTTCAAGAGACAGCAGACTACAGGATTAGAGGTTCTGTGCGAAGGGGGTTGAATCTGGAATTTCTGGAGAAATACAAATAATTAGGCAGGTGAAACCCCTTATGTGAATGTTACTTATTAATGTGTATATGTTACTAACCAACTACATTTTGTTGTCTGTCCTGACTTTGTTATACTCCTACTTTTGCAGAGTCAGACACCAGATCAGTCTCCAAAATTCCAAGATATATTTATCTGTAACTGATGAGTTTATGAAGGTAAATCAGTAATGTGAAGATCCCATGAAGATAAGTACAGGCTGTAGTGCATGAGTCATAAATTTAGCTTCTATTACAAATAGTATGCCACCAAGAAATTAAAAGCCGAAATTCAGTCTGCACAAATTCCCCCACCCTGAACCCCTGCCCCGGCAATGAACCAGGATGGGTGGGTTAAAGGTAAAATAGCACCTTAACTGTCCCGAATCCAGTGCTGTTGCCTGAGCTTTGGACAGTGGCTGCAGTGAAGCTGTGCAGAGCAGACCCCCCCCCCCCCCCGCGTGCTCTGTGCATGGTTCCAGCCCCCATTCAAGGGAATGAGCGGATGTGCGCACAGAGCAGGGAATCATGCTCTTGGCAGCCATGCTGGGGTATGCTTTGGAGTTTAGCGTTTGGTGTTACCTTTAATTCGGATTTGAGCTCTTCATCTATCAAAGCTCAGTGGATTTTGGTCTGCCCAGCTTATAGCAATCTGTCTACTGCGAGAGCTATTAATTCCACTAAGCGATAATCAACATTTGTTCGTACATTTAAGAGATATGTGGCTGGTTTATATTGGACTTTAGTTGTGTGAATACAATTTATGTAATCTCCTAGAGAGTCTTAATAGTCCTGCATTCCCATCAAGTAGGGTTGATTCAGAGCCCCTTTCTCACCTTTTTTTGCGTGAATATTTCCATTCTCGTTCATTTTTCCCCTCGTCTGATTCAGCAAAGCCTTTTTTCCAGCGAGAACTTTAGTGTGAAATGTTTTCATTTTTGCATGATTTTTCGTTTGGTAGCAAGACCTCCATAAAAATGACGATAAAGGGGCTCTGAATCAACCCTAATATGTAGTAAGGTTGTTTCGCCCTCAGTACACCACCAACACCTTGTGTGCTTCCTCCTGCTATTGTAATCTGATGTTAAATATGACCTACTAAAGAAATTAAAGTTAAATATTGCTAGTTTATCTGAGTTAAGAGATGCTTGTGTTTTGCATGCCTCTTCCCATTGTGCTTTAGAGAGAGTATAACCCAGATCTTTTTCCCATTTATCTATCAATTTCCTCGTGATTCAACGTTTCAGTTCTACTAGCTTGCCATACCAGATAGACAAAGGTATTTTATTTACGGATTTCAGAATTCATCTTTAAATGAACATGATGAGCAGAGCCATGGCTGGGACACCATCCTCAGCTGCAGTGTGCACAGCATCATACGCTGAGTGCAGGGACGGAATAGCATGAACAGTCTCTGACAGCAGAGCTATGGTATAATAACTGTAACACCGTAACAGGTTGGGACACAGGAGACCAGGTTTTATTTGCCTACAAATTCTCTTGAATTAGATGTTACATTTCACTGTAAAGTTGGTTTCTTAAGCCTTTTGTAACCACTTACCACGAGTGCCACATTCAGCCATCAGAGATAGTTAGAAGCCACATTTGATGGGAATATATCATAAAAGCCGCATAATCCTTATACAAAATGAAACAACTGAAAATGGTACCAAATAATGCATTAAAATACTTGAAAGCATCAAACTTGACAGTTCAGTGTGCATGTGGATCCACCCCCAGATCCCAACAAAGTAATAAGCAGAATGCATATGCCTGATAAGCCAATAAAAATGTACACTTGCGCCCGGCCAAAATAAAACGATTACTAATTATAGTATAATATAATATATTATATAGTAATATATAATACACATAGCGTGTGCTGAGTCCTTGGGCTCCAAAAAATGAATACGATGAATGAGTGCAGATCCCTCCATCAAATACTCGGTCCATACAAGCCGATCCACCGACCCAAAAAAGGGGTACAATGACAGAGTCTGAAAGGTGGAGATGTGTGCTGGCTTATCACAGTCAGTTTTTCAGCTTTTATTCTTTGTGTCTCCCAGGAAAAATTGGGGACCCCTGCTGTTAAGCCCCTGTCATCCTATACATTGGATATACGCAGGGTCGGATTAACTGTAGTGAAGGCCCCTGTGCCCAAAATCTGCTGGAGGCCCCAGATAAAGTATTTTTATTCCTTTAAAATAATAGTCCATCCAAGTGACTGATTGGTGCTTGTCTGGCACCCGCCTACTTACTGTATTGTCAGATTGATTCCCTTGTGTCACCCTTGTGTGGGTGCATGCTGCTCAGGAATTCCTGCTTTGCCATTCTGTGCGGGGGGGGGGGGGGGGGATGTAGTTGCTCAGCTGCTCCAGAAGAAAACAGTTCCCTGCATTGAGTTGCCAGTGGCTTTTCTTGGTGGCTTATGTGCAGTGAGTGCCCATCGATTGACAGCTCTGCACGCACCCATCACTGTAGCGTTGCTGACCTCGGCTTTGCTGCTCTAGACTCTCCGTCCTGCCCTGTGGTGCCTTTGGCTGCAGGTTTGAACAACCTTTGTTGCTGGCTCCACGGCCCGTCAGACCAAAGACTGAAAAGCCTCCTGGACCAGAACATAAACCAAAGGTTGGTGGAGGCCCCCATTTCAGGGCAAATGGTGGAGGCCCCGGTGCGCGCCCCTTGTTCCCCCTCATAATATGGCCCTGCTTATATGGATGAAACGCAGAGGGGCATAAGGAATGTGTTTGTCTAGACCAGTGTTTCTAAACCCTCCTCTAAAATCGCCAACAGGTCATGGTTTTTCTGCCTCTATAGCCCTATACTGTGGCACTGATTACATCAAACGTGCGGCTGCGTGGATGTCCATTAAGCATGACATGTTGTGGGCCTTGGTAAGAAGAAGTCTGGACCATAAGAATATGAGACCTGTATGATGGGTTGATCCAGTCAGAGGTAAACTACAAGTAGGGAAATATAGTCCCCTCTCAATAATGTAGGCACTAAGGAGTATTTATTTAGTCAGTTTAAATAGTTAGCTCCCATAGATTATAATGAAAGATATTTGTTGGGTGTAGTGACAAAATTAGTACACTAGATGGCAGTAAGGAAGTAGCTCCTTTAGAGAAGAATAATGTCCCACAGTTATCTACTGAAAGTAGGTGAAGGCTCACTCTCACATTTAAAATGAAAGCAAACAGGAGACCAGACAGGCCGAGACTGAACTAGCAGTGATTACATCCATTGTATATGGGACACATGGGTACCCCCCATGTGAGCCGTATGTCTGAGAGTAATTAACGGAGGTCCTGGAGAGCAGTAGTTACAGTGGATAGTATTTAATGAGTGCCCTTCCCTATAGTGATGTTCTAGGTTTTACAATCTGGATCCAGAGGGGAAAATATTTAATTAAGAGTGGAGTACGGAAAACAGCAGGAAGGAAGCAAGCTCAAGAGGGAGACGGGGCAATCCTGTGGCAGCCCAGAGGTAAAGTCAGTTTAGGATAAGGCCCTGAATACCTTACTTAATTCAGTAGGCCCAGAAGAGCCCAATGCCTCTAGAAGGGAGCTGATGTGCTTGGAAGGTGTGTGTGAAGTTGTGTTGAAATTGGAGGTGCCCAGGGCAAGATTATGAGAGGGGCACAAGGGGTGCGTGCCCCGGGCCTCCACCCCGGGGCTTTTCAGTCTTTGGTCTGACGGGCTGTGGAGCCAGCAACAAAGCTATAGGTGGCAGTGGGGGCCCCCGCAACTGGGCAAGACCACAGGCCACCACAGGGCAGGACGGAGAGTCCAAAGCCACCATCAGCAATGCTACAGTGATGGGTGGGTGCAGAGCTGTCAATCGGCGGCCGCTCACATAAGCCACCAAGCACAGACGCTGGCAGCTCAATGCAGGGAACTGTTTTCTTCTGGACCAGCTGGGCAACTACCCAGAATGGCAAAGCAGGAGTTCCTGAGCAGCACGTACCCAGACAAGGGTGGCACAAGGGACTTGATATGACGTTCCAGTAGGCGTCAGACAACCACCAATCAGTTACTTGGCTGGACTATTATTTTAAAAATTAAAAAAAAAGGAAAAAATACTATATCTGAGGCCTCCACCACACTTAATCCGGCCCTGGAGGCACTACTCACCCACACCTCATAACCAAATGACACTGGGCACGACTTTTCAGGGACCTAACACTTGTCTATAGGTATTGACTGCAGCTTCTATGAAGCATCTGTAGGCCACTGGATGATCTCTTGAACTGGGATAACAGCAGGCCTGAAATCATGCAAAATGACTGTGCCACACAAGCCTGGAAAACTTCACTGGCCGCCGCCGTTGGTCACCCTGCTTGCCGAAGTGGCATGGGAGTGTGAAACTGGGTTATTTTGCCCATTTTCAGGCATTTGGGATACTCTGGGTGTGGATGTGTGATCAATTTAAATGGGGTAAGAATTGAGCTCCACGATATTCATTAGTCATCTTTTTTTGATTGCAACAGGGTTGTTGGATATAGAGGGGCGTCGTCCTCTTAAGGGCGGCAGCCCCATGACTGGCCTGCCCAGAAGCAGACAAGTCTTTGGGGAGGGAGATCGGGGGGAAGTGACTTCATGGGGGGTGGGGGAGTATAAAAGGGACATTCCCTCTCCTCTTTGACCCCCCTGATCTGGAAGGACGAGCAGGTATGGTGGGGTTTAACTGGTCACAGTCCTTTTAAGAGGGTTTGAAGGAGTGTTATAGGGGTGGTGATGGTTAGGCTTTGGCTGTATGTGAGGTTTTGGTAATATGTTATATTTATAAAAAAAAAATGTTGAAGGCACAGGTTGATATGATAAATTTATTATGTGAGTATTGTATGGCTTCTGCTTTGTGGATGGTCGTGGGGTAATCTTTACCTCCTCCTCCCAATTTTTGTAGCTTTGGGCTTCTCAGAGCCGGAACAGGAGGGGGGCTTCAATTTGATTGTTATTTGATTTTATGAATGTTGGGCTGTGGCCAATTAAACTTAATCTTTCCAAAGAAATGGTGGTCCGGAGATTCTATATTTGGTGGGGGGGGGGGGGTGGTTAACCGAGGGAGGGCATATGGAGCGCTAGCCTAGTCATGAGAAAAGCCATAGCAAGGTGGTTTAGACAGTAAGGAGAGCTAAAACAGGGAACGTGAGCAGTGTTGCTGGAAATATGCACTATGGTGCCTTCTCTTCAGTCAGGTTTGCTTTAAATTTTCTTTCTTTCTTTCTTTCTATCTTAAAACAATTGCTGCATCATATTTGGAACAATAATGAATCTCTCTAGACCCACTCACATTCTGTCATTGTATGTTGCTTTACATTACTCACTGGGGTACCTTATGCTCTATTTGACTTCCTGGTTATACATCAGAGTAAAATGTGTTGCATTATATAAAAATACTCCTTTCATCCCAGTAACATTTCATGCTGCTCTAAAATACATTTCCCAGTTTTTGTGTTGGACTGCTAATGCATAGCATTAGATTTAGGGTGAAAGTGTCTTCTGTGCTGGCCCCCTCCCAGACCTGGACTACATTCACCAAGCAGGGTGGCTGGCCCAATGTACACCCCCCAGATGGTGCAGGCTTGAATCCAGCGGTCAGGTGAGTTGCTTTTTTATTCCGTGCCGTCTCCCGGCCGCTGCCATCAATCACAGGAGCACAGCCATGCCCTCCCATTAGAAAGGGGTATGTCAGACTTCAGCCAAACCTTTCTATTGCAATGAATGGAGAGGGTGTGGCAACACTCTTAAATTAAATTAAATAATGCATAGATCGTCATTATAGGAATTCAACTTCCGCATTCAACCCATCCGTGTACACATGCCCAGCTAAGTAAAAATACATTGAATAAAACAAAAACAGTTGCAAATAGAAATGCAGTAAAATATTTGAAAGCATCAAACCTGACAGTTTAGTGTGCATGCAGATTCCCCTGCCCCATAAAATACTTGCCCCACAAAAATGTAACCCACAAATATGAAGATGTTAAATAGCATCATGGAAACCCAGACACCGTATACAGGGGCTAGGAAACCAAGTGCCGAGATAAGCCAACTTGCTTCTCTATCTGCCCTACTCTGCATTAACCCCATGGCACTGGAAGCCATGTACCGCTCCCAGCCTCAGCAGTGTGTTAGTCCTCTGAAACCAGGATGCGGGTCCCTTTAGGGTATATAAAAAAGCAGGTCAGTGTCTTTATCACAATGAAATGTAGACAGTATAATGCTATTTATGTCCTAAATAAAGGGCACTCTACGGAAGACAACAACAGCTGACAATCTGAATGGAATATTGTTTGTGAAAACAGATTCTAGGAACTGTCAGCGTGGGCCCATCTCCTAGCAGAGAACATATTCGCTTTCATACAAATGGTCTATTGTCAGAAACAGATTAGTCAAACTTCCAGCATGTCAGAGGCACACAGTGAAAGGCTGTACTGGATGAAATGAATGATGAATTGCACAAAAAGGAGATTCTTTTGAGTTAGGATTAAATAATTCAACTTTGAACCTTCTATCTATCACATGGCATGAATATACCTCCAACTTTTAAAAGTACATTGAGCCAGCCAGTACCAGCCGGCGCCAACAAATTACTTTTTTTAAACTGGAAGAGAGACAGAAGGACCCAGCCCTACATTTATTTTCTGCCTAGAGTGGCTAGCATGGCTGGCTATCCGGGGCTTTTACAATTTTCCAAGTTACCTTGCCGGAGCTAGTGCTAATTTTACAAGAAGATTTACAAACAATACGCACACCGAGGGATCATTAATGTCAGACCCCCACTCAGATGCCTGGGCAAACCTTATTTTGCAGCCAAAGTCACCACAGGGCAGAACGGAGAGTCCAGCAAGGCTACAGGGATGGGTGCGTGCGTCAATCAGTGGCTGCTCACTGCACATAAGCCACCAAGCACAGCCGCTGGCAGCTCAATGCTGGGAACTGTTTTCTGCTGGACCAGCCGGGCGACTACATTACCTCCCGCCCAAAATGGCAAAGCAGGAGTTCCCGAGCACCACGCACCCGCACAATGGTGACACAAGGGACTCAATCTGACGTTCCAGTAAGTGGACGGGTGCCAGACAACCACCAATCAG
Organism: Gastrophryne carolinensis; assembly: GCA_027917425.1. Taxonomy (NCBI): domain Eukaryota; kingdom Metazoa; phylum Chordata; class Amphibia; order Anura; family Microhylidae; genus Gastrophryne; species Gastrophryne carolinensis. The sequence continues at coordinate 553,992,921 of CM051234.1, read as the reverse complement.
TTACTTGGCTGGACTATTATTTTAAAGGGAAAAAAATAGTGTATGTGGGGCCTCCACCAGATTTCGTGCCCAGGGGCCTCCACCACACTTAATCCGGCCCTGCTCAGGTATGTGCAGCGAGTGGTTGTGGCTTGCTGCTGCGTTCATTGTCCCTGCCGCAGCCGAGGAAAAGCAGCAGTGGTAGCAGGACAGCCAGAGTTCAGTTACCCTGCCCGGCTCCTCCAGCACCAGGAAGATGCTGTCCAGCGGGGAGGGGTTATGCCGTACTGCTTATAATGGGGGAATGGGAGGGGTGCCCCACTGCTTATAATGGGAGGGTGAGAATGCAACTCTGCCTATAATGTAGAATCTGAGGGGGGAGAATGCCACATTACCTATAATAGGGAATGGGAAGGGGGAGAAGGCTGCACGGCCTATAATGGGGGGATCCTGAATACTGACTGTTATGGGGGGGATTGGTGGAAGATTTTGCACACTGCCTGTTAAAGAGGGATTGGGGGGATTCTGCGCCTTGCCTAATAATTGGTTCTTGTGGGGACGGTATTTTAGCTCAATATTTTGTTCAGGTTTTTTTTTCTAATTGTCTTCCCATCTCACCGCTGTGTGTTTTCCGCCATCCTCCTCACCTGCATGTGTGCACTGCTGCCTCTCTCGCTGAAATGCGTGTGCCACTCGCCCCCTAAACTAGCTGGTAAGTGTTAGTAGCGGGCGCTGGTGGAGGCCCCACTATGGGGCCACGTCGGGCCATGTATACCACTGATAGATGCCCAACTCTTTCCTCAAGGGCCAACAACAGGTGATGTTTTGTAGATTTCCCTATAGCTGACATCAAAGATGAACCACAGTAAGAACCACAGTAAGAAATGGCCAGAGTCCCTCGGGAAAAAAGAATCAGCCGCCCACACCTCACCTCTTTCGGATTGCATGTCCCACGTGACCACAAACAACCTATAAGTGTGGCAAGCGCTGACGGTGCAAGCTGATAGGTTGCTCCATGGCAGCCATAGAAGGATAATGGAAGAGGTGAGTACCCCAGGGAGAGGGCCCAGTTTCTTATTTTAATGGCATGATGCACAGCAGGGCATCCCAACCCAGCTGTCTTGCTAAATCATCTTAAAGAGGTGATTTCTGACCATAGTTCATCTTTAATTACTCCTCCTGTGCGTCTGTGTGGAGATCTGAAAACCTGGCCTGTTGGTGGCCCTTGAGGAGAGGGTTGAGCACGTGTGCTGTAAACCCTTAAGTCTGGCCTGGCACCATCATCTCAAGGGGCTAGAAATGATACTGTTAAAAGTTAATTGTGTCTATGTAACTATTTCAAACCATGTAGGTGAGGCAACTGCTATTAGGCCTGTGGAGAATGAGACCAAACCAAGCTGCCCCCCTCCCCCCCCGCCTTGCAGCACAGAGCCAGATCTAGGTCTGTGGGGGCCCTTGGGCAAGAGAGTCTTCATGCCTTCCTTGTAGCCACCAATGATCCTCTAGTCCTTGTTGCATTCTTTACTGCCATCAAGCACCCTTCAGCCCAACTGCTTGCTCCATTGGCACTAAAGACTCCATCATTGCTGCCAGTTGTCACCTGGTTCTCGCCACCTTCTGCACTTCCATTAATTGTCCTCCATTCCATGTCACCATTTCATCCCCCGTTGCTGAGACCAGCCATGAGCAGGTCTGCACACAACACCCCACATTTGATGGTTCAGGTCCACTGTAAAATAGTACCATAGTCAAGTGTGAGCCTGAGTGGGCCCCTGAAGATGTCAGGGCCCTGGTGATTGCCCATGTTTGCCCTGTGCTGACACCGGCCCTGTTGCAGCACATGTAGAAACAGCAACAGACTGGGGCCAAAACAGTATGTAGTGTTGGTGGGCAGTCAACTGGGAGAGTCAGGGGCCAGAGCCGTAGATTCTGAGTGCCCTAGAAAAAAACAGACCTCACAAAGCCCTTCTGTCACTAACCTGGGCCCCCCAAGTACCAGAGGAGCTTTCTGGCACCCGAAGCAAAGATTTGAAATGGCACCCCCCATCCCATGACCTGCTGCACCCAGCGCGAGTGACCCCCCTGCTCCCCCCTAGCTACACCTTTGGCTCCCACAATACCTAGAACTTCAATCAGACCGAAGTCTCTAAATGATTGGTCTACTCAAAATTCAGAGCAGTCCCTGCACTTCACTGCAGGTAATAAACTGCTGGGGGGTGTTACATCTTTTTTTGGGGGGGGACTCATTATGACTTTTACTATGAGACACTGTGAATCCCATGTATGCCAATGAATGTTTAAATAGCTTTGGGCTACCAGGTAGTAATTGAGATAGAGAGTCATGCTGTTTTTCCTTGTACCCTGCTACCCTATAACCCTAGTTCAAAAGTATCCTGACATTAAGGTTCTACATAAACCTTACGTTTTACGTACCTTACCGTAAAAAGATTATTTATCCATCTGTCATTTGGGTAAACTTGTGATCTGTAGCATCAGGGAAGTGAGCTAATCTGCTCCTTTCATTGGCAAGGGATTTAGTTATCTGCAGCCATAGAGACAAATTATAAACTTGCTGCTTGGGCACTGAAAGGAGTGGAAAGTTTTAGTCAGTGAAATGGGCACACCCAAGGGAAAGCATGATATGTAATTGTAGATCGCTAAGGTGGATTGGAAATGACTTGACCTCTGTGGCAGGACATGTTTGTCAGAAATACAAGGTGCTGATGTCTGGGCTGTGGTACGTCATTAATGGTTTCACGTTGTTCTTGCTTATATGGTTAATCATTATTGTAATCTTCTCCCTAGAATATATTACAATGGCACAGATATATATATGATGTGAGGAAGTCACCTCTACCCAGCACTAGTTAATGCATCACTTTATCTTGTACAAAAACTAGCTATGGCCTGAATATTAGCTCTGAAATACATGCCTGCATTTATTTTAATTCTATGGAGGGATTTAAAAGGAAAACTCAATATAACATATAAAAGTGCTATACAAGCAATTCTGAGAGTTCATGGTATTAAAATATCTTCAGTTTTAGTGTGCAGTCAGCTGTACTGCATCTGCCAAAGAAAACAGCTTCCTCTTCCTCGTAACTATGGTAACAGTATTTAGTTTGTAACAGGGATATCCTTGCATGTTTACCCTCTGTGACTGGTGTACTTCCTTTAGCAGGAGTTAGTCGAGATTCTAAAACTGCAACATATGATTTGCTGTGTTTACGACATTTTCAATGTAATTATAAAGGCATTCTATCGTAAAATGATATAATGTTAAAAATCCATATAAACACACTGGATGGTCAAAGAAGGGGGTTACTTAAAGCGGATCAACAGTCAAAAATGACTTACACCAGACTGACACTCCCCCAAGCAATTTAGATTGCTGCACATAAAAATTTACCTTTTTCTAACTCCTGCTGTAGGAAATTTTAGAAACAAAATGGTGGCTCATGCATTTGCAGGCCACCAGCAACCAGGGAGTGCTGCTGGGCTTCCTGTTACTGTGCATTGTCAGTTATGTCAGTTAAATCCAGGCAGCTGCGAGGCTGGGTTGCTGGGAGAGGAAGCTCCAAAATGGCTGCTACTTTTCTTTTCCAACTGCGCCAGGCTGGTTCAAAACACCCAAATAAAGGAGGTAGATACAAAATCCAGGAGAGACAGGTTTTTGAGCGTACCATTCCACTTTCACAGGGGGACTTCTCAACTTTGAAGGGTACTGGTACTGCGGCTACACACCTGGCACACCCCCGCACATAACCGCCCAGAATTCCTATAAACTTTACCTTAACCACGAGTCCCTGCCGGGAATCCAGCACCACGATTGGTCACACGGCGCTCACGTGGGCAGGCCATTACGATGGATGGAACATTGGCAACGTTTACTACACATTTGAGGCCTGTGTGGCCAATCACTGCTCAGGATTCCCAGTGGGGGCTTGTGGTCAAGATAAGGTTTACGGGTATTGTTGGGGATTATATGTGGGGGGACACCAGCAGGGCCGGCGCCAGCACAGGCCACACCTGGGCAATTGCCAGGACCCCTGTGCCAGTGGACCCGAACCACTGAATGCCTGGTGCTGTGTGCAGACCTGCTCATGGCTGGCCTCAGCAACAGGGGATTACCAGCAACAATGGAGGAGGTGGGATGGAATAGAGGGCAATTGATGGAAGCTCAGAAGGTAGCGAGAACCAGGTGACAACTTACAAGGACTGGAGGGCGATCAGCAGCAGAAGCAGATGACCCATTTGTGGCAGCGGAGCTGAAAGGTGACATCATGTGACTCACTACATTCAGAACAACTAAGACTGTCTTCCCCAAGTGGCCCCACAAACCTGGGCTCCAGCATTCTGGGTGCTCCCTCCCCCTAGATTGTCTTATAGCTGCGGTACCAACACCTGCGCCGGTACAAGTGTTGGTCCGCTTGAATTCCTTGTCTCCTGAGCCAGCCTGTGGGGAACAATAACATTTAGCATTCTAACATCTGCCCAAAACATTGCATCTACCTCTATACACAGCAGAAGGATTGCAATAGCAAAATATGTTTGTTCAGCACAGGCTGGCTCATGGCAGTTCTCCCTTATAAAAGCAGAATGGTATGTTCAAAACCTGTCATCCCTGATTCTTCTTCGTTCCAGTAAATAAAAAAAGAAACACGCTCGACTGGAATTGTTTTGATGCCATACAGCATGTTTATGTGATTTTGTTTGTGTTGTGCTCTTTTGGGGGGCATATAAAATAATGCTAGATGTGCATTTGTAGTTGTTTTCAATTGTGCTCCATTCACTAGGATGTCGGCAGAGTTTCATCCACCACCTTACTCCAGACAGCAGTGGACGGCCAGAAAGAAATCAAGTGCTCCATTAAAGCGGATTAAAACCCTTTTTGGTCAGTCCAGGAATCTAAAAGACTCCAGAGCCGGCCACTAAACTGCCCCCGTGACATCCTATAGCATGATGCCCCGCTGTGTGAAACCCCTGGAGTCGCAGGTAAACTCACTTTTACCAGCTTCCCTGTGACATTCTAATCACCGGCCGCCGCGTCCCTGACAGCGGGGCAGTTTCTAGGCAAAATAGTGCTCAGAGCTAAAGGGAAACAATTCTACCTCCCTTACCCATCCTCTTGTGCTCCTGCTGTCCTATGCCAGTATGTGCCATGTTGTGCCTCTTTCAATCACCCTGCACGCCCTCTCATAGAAACACCACTGCCCGGCATCCCTGTACCTGTGCGTGCTCCCATGCCCAGCTATTCAGAAAGGCTGGACGCAGGAGCACGCACACTTGATCAGAAAGCTGGGGAAGCAGCCGGCTGGTGCGCGCCATTGCGGAAGACTTGAGATCAGCCAAGCGCCGATCTCTAACCTGCCGTGGGTGTAACCCACATATAACATACCTCTGCTGGGAGGGTTCTGGAACATTCTTCTGTGTGTGGGTGGGCGGAGCCAGCCATGAGAGAGAGGCTGGTGCAGTGCTTCCTGCAGGCTATAAAAGGCACAGCACAGCTCTGAGGGAGCAGAGTCCGTGAGGTGGGTCAGTGGGAGCACTTCTGTGTCTGTATGTGTTTCTGAGCCCACATAAATTATAGGGCCACAGTGACGTTTTTGGTTGAAACTAACACTCTCCTTATTTACCTCACTGCTGAGGGGTGTAGAGACTTATTTTTTGTGTGTTATTCACTGTGTGAAGCCTCTCGTGGAGCACAAAGAAAGGGACTCAGCGCGGTGGGAGGACGTCCTTGGTAATTTTATTTAGGAGAGTTTTTGAGGCCGTGACCACTTGAAGAAAGAAATATCTGGAAAATATTTAAAGAAACAGCATCATTTTAGTCAGCAATAACAGGACATGTTCCACCAAGATCATTTGGTCTAAGGATAAGTGAACTTTTCTCAGTTCTCCTCACTATTTACAGCACAGTTACACATTTAGAGCATCATCTACCTGAAGTTTATTATATAGAGTTAATAGATTGTTTGAATTACACAGAGAATACAGTGTGTTTTAAAGTTATCCAAATAGCCATATAGCCATATATGATAAAGTAACCTAGACACAAGTTTAGCCTTTGATTGAGATACCCCCCCCCATATTCCTCAAAAGTAGAAATTATACTAGATTCTTCTACAGTCATTTATTGCCTTAATCCAGTGGCTACATTTATTATACACCAACTATTGTGTTCAATACTTTGCCTAATATTCAACTGTTAAATTCTAAATTGCTTCTCATTTATCTGGTGTGGTGTGTGCTATTCCGTTATTCATTCTACCCCACAGTGGGGAGTGTTTTATTTAAAACTGGGCCACCTCTGAGCCCGCAGCATCACCCAAGGTACTCAGGTGGGGAGGTTTAGTGCGGAGGAGCAAAAAATGATTGAGCACCCATTTAAACCCGGAACCTGAACAGCAGTCAGCAGCACTTGCTTGTCCATGAGAATGCTACCACGGCCTCTCCATTCCCTACAACAGAGGCTTTGGCACACATTTGGCCAATGCAATGAATGGAGAGGGGTTGGCAGTGCTTCTGTGACTATGGTGGGAGCGTGAGCCCAAACCGATTGCTTAAGTTGCATCACTGTGAGGGACAAAAGCAGAGTACCCTGCCCTGGTCAATCCCTTTAAATTTATGGCAACCAGGAGGCACTAGAGGGGCGTGACCATACTCCAAAAAGCATATGTACCCCCCCTGCATACTAGGTAACATAGATTGCAATGAATGTATAAGTATGTGAGGGTGCAGAGGGTTAGATGTATTGGATGGCCACCAGAAGAAACACAGGGGCTTCCTTAAATTTCTAGACTGGATTTTTAGAATCGTTTTGGAATTTGGTCTGTACATAATCCATACCTCACTAGTGTCCCTGTTTGGAGGGACTGTCCTTTTGGGTTCATGTCCCCCTGTCCCTTGTTCTCTTCTTTGAGGTGTAACCTGCAGATCCGCATCCATCAATTATTAATTTGCCTATTCAAAGTGTTTATATTGTTGTAACTGTTAAATTCTATCTCCTATACATCCCTCAATGAGGGGGCGTGGCTTCATTTAACAATTGTCCCTCTTTCCTACCCTGAAAAGTTGGAAGGTATGATGATCTTCTGCTGGAAGAGGCAATAACTACAGGGACTGCAGATGCATGGAGTCAGGGGGTCGACCATTGTTTCATTCTCCCCTTTATTTATGAGATCTGTGCTCACATGGTATTTGTAGTTATCTGTGGTTATCTGCCTTCCTGCAGACTTGATCCCATATAGGCTCAAGTGTAGACAGCATGCGGCAGGCCTAGCCTTTGGTGCGCACATTTTGTTTCTGCTTCAATTTGAGCTGAAGTAGGGGGATAGGGTGGGTTTTATGTGGGCATTTGGTCTACTTCAACTATGTACTGGGGTCTTAAATTGTTTTAATAGTAAGTTGTAAACTGCAAGCAGGGGCGGCCATTGGGATGTGCGACGACTTCCCAATCTCTCTGTAAGGGGGCCTCAGGAGCTCTCCAATGGAGCAGGCCTCTCTTAATTCAAAATACTCTTTCTTTTTGTTTTTCCACATTTCCTTATAATTGTTTTTTACTCTTTCCTTCTTCTTGAATTTCCACTTCTCTCTCTTTTATTTCATTATTTTCCCTCCATCTTCCTATCATATTGTATCCCCCCTTCCTCCTGTCTTCCTATTTTCGGTTTCTTCACGCTTCTGCAGTTTCTCTTTTTTTTACCTTCCCTCTATCCCTCATTTCCAATATAATTCTTTCTCTCTTTCTTTCCTTCTTTCTTTCTCTCTCTTTCTTTTGTTCTTTTTTGTACTTTCTCTTTCTTTTTTACTTCTTTCTTACTTCTTTCTTTCTTTCTTTCTTTCTTTTTCTTTCTTATTCCCTTATTCGTTTCTTCCTCTTATTTCTGTCTAGTCTACCTTCCATGTTTATTTTCCTGCATTCCCTCTACTTTTCTTGTCCTATCTCTCTGTCTTTCTCTTTTCTATGTTTTCTCTGTAGCTTGTTTTCCATGGCCCGCCCACGTGAGCTCCAGCGGCCAATCACGAGCCTCCATTTCTGGAAGAGGCTCGAGGATAAGGTAAGAATAACAGGCGTTTTGGGGGGGTGATGTGCGGGGGCATCCCAATTCGAGATGTCCCAAGGACTGGAACTCTGAAGGGTCTTTTAGACGGGCCTTCGATGTTCCTCTTTAACCTATATTGTGATGGCTGGGATCCTTGATTGACCTTCAGTTTCCTATAAATTCGGAATTCTGAGGTGAGCCTGGCTGCTTGGAAGCCCAGTTCAAACTAGAGGTCCAGCCATTGTGACTGTATGGGCCCAACAATGATGGCAGCCCTGCCTGTGATGCCAAAAATGACTGTTAGTATACAGACAGTACTGGGAATATAATATAATATGAAGCATGAAGATTATTTAACAGAAGTTACCCAAATGTAATTACCTCAGTCTTTTACCTCAGAAAGTATCTGGAAATTGGGAGAGCGGTTCGGGGTATGCGATAATGTGAGCACCCCCCAACCAATGGCTTGTGAGTCCATTTTGTTTCTCAGCTAGCTCAGATGTTACTTGCTGATTCTCAGGAGCTGTGTCATCAGTCTGTGCTCATGACAAAGATGTATTTCTATTTTCATCCAAACGGCTTTGAAATAATTTTTTTTAGAAATTGAGTAATTAGTCAGTAATCAGCAGAAACTCTTGTCTTGCTAGACTCGGCAGAATCTGTATTTCTAATACATAAGAGCATTTCACTTTGTAAACCAGGAAGCTCCATGCTTCTAAGTGCTGCAGCGACTGTTTCCCTTATGCAAAGGCAAAGTATATGTATGAAACTCTGTCAATATAAGCTTTATAACTTGAACTAAAAGACTATTGTATGCTGCTACATTTATATGTATTTTGTGTATTTATATGGTGCTGACATGTTCCATTGCACAGGCAGCTGAGGTAGCAACTGCATTTGGGCCCATGACGTCAGGAGGCCCCACCTTTATTTCCCCTTCACCTTATTAATCCAATTTCAGCTCATATTTGCATTTACCCGTACTGTCTCAGTGTTAAGTACATAACTGTATCTAAAGGGTTTATTTAGGAAACAATAACGCCAGGTAGTGCCACGCTGTGTCACATAGCGCCGGGTGAATGCTGGATGTTGTATGTGAAAACCACATTTAAGAAACAGTGTTGTGTTGAGAAACAGACTTTTATCACATAGCTTCTAGCGCTCGACTGTAGAGCGCCCAGTTTTAGAGCACCGACGCTGGTTGTGTGTCGTTTTTTTTTAATACGGGCTTGCGCGCCTAGTGGCGGATGCACTTAACTGGCGCTACCTTTCGCTCGCTGCAGCGTTGTCCTTTTGTTAGATGTAGCATATTTTTGGGCGCCTTGACCTCAGGACACCACCTAGGGTTCTGAATGTGACAGGAAAAAAAGGTTCTTGCATAGGCAACATTGGGGCCTCTATTTAATACCAGTGTTTATCCCCCTTGCTTACTAGGCCCTTTGTTTCCATTGTGATGCCCCAGGAAGAGCCAAGCAGCCAGCTCCCAGGGAAGTGCTGTCACTGTCCATCAGAAACCAACCAGATTGTCTTACTCTGCTGTGCCACAGGTTAAAAAAATCTCCTTTACAAAAGCCATTGCGTCTCTATCTAAAAATGCAAATGAGATGTATTCTGTGTCTCGTTTCACACCAGTGCGTTGCATTGCGATTGCAGGTGATTACCATAGTAGCCTGGGGGTATTTTCATAGGCCTTGCCTGCAATGTTTTTTGAGAAAAGTGTTTGCAAATCGCGGACTGATTATAGAATAAATGTGATTGGGAATTATACTAATAAGGATGTCGTATTGCCTAGCCCCAGTATGAAGAGAGCCTGAAGTTAGCACTAAAGTGATCATTTATTCTTGCCCATGAGCCAGGCAGTTAACTGGAATTAGTGTACAGTACAGGTGTAAAAAAAGGTATGAAAATTCCCTTGTCTAAAATGATCACAATTTTACCATGTCAAAATTTGAAAAATAAAACTGTCTTTGCAGGCATCATGAGGTCTTATAATTTGCTCCCCCGAGCAAAAAAAGGGTTAGGAACTACTCCTTATGTGCCCAGGGAAAAGAGTTAAGACAAATGCAAAATAATTAAACACTGTCCTTGAAAGCTTAAAGTGGACCAACAGTCAAAAATGAATTAAATCAGACCAGCACAACAAACAGTGCTCATACGCATCCCTTCCAAGGGCAATTTAGATTGCCACACAGAAAATTCATTTACCTTTTATAACGCCTGCTGGGAAAAATTTTAAAAACAAGATGGCTACTTATGGGCTTGCAGGCCACCTGCAAACAGGAATTTGTGCTGGACTTCCTGTTACTGTGCATTTCAGTTCCGTCAGTTGGGAGAGGAAGCTCCAGAATGGCCACTACCTTTCTTTTCCAACTGTGCCAGGCTGCTGGTCCGGTTTAATGTCTCACTCTCTTATTTTATTTTCTTAAAGGGCCAGTCCAGCTCAGGATGGACTTTTTTTGGCCTAACATGGGTCTCTCCTTAGTTCGGCTACTTCCAAATCTCATCTTCCTATCCGGTCTTGTGCTGATGAAGGGCAGAACTGACGAAACACGTGTCCACAAACAAGAGTGTAAAATTATTAGCTATACCCAAGAATTGCACCCCACCAGCTGTTTCTGGGAGTTCTGAGAATAACTTTAAAGATCATCTGCATGGTCCCATCTACTGCAAAGGATTCTGGGAGAAATCCTGCTATCCTTGTTTGTATGCAGCATGTACATACTTTGTGTTTTAGGAAAGCACTCTTTTCTATGACATTTTTGAAAGTGTACATATGTTTTTCCAAATGAATGTCCTTAAGGTGCTAAGCTGATCTAGTTTTTATTTTGTTAGCAAATCTGTGTTTTATGGAAGCACTTTTCACGATCCCCAGTCTGTTGCTATTGTCTGTACCCAAGGATCTAAAGGAAGAGAGTAAGGAGACCTGTACACACAGAATGATTCTATGGTAGCTGCCCCTTTTCTCCACCACTGTGGGCACACCCACTTGCCAGTTGACTGATCACAAAAAAGTTGGACGTGACTAGTCCCTTGGCAGCATCCCTGGCTTTCCTCATTCCCCAGTCTATCTGGATGCGGGAGCACGCCTTAGCTAAAAGGAAGTTGGGGATGTAGATATGGGAGCCCCGGTAACAGTGGGGTGGGGGGTTTCACACAGCGGGATTACAAATGCTGCTGGAGGCTTTTAGCCACAGGTTTTAGTCCCCTTTAAACATGCCTAGCAGCAATGTTCTGGGTGTACAAGCTTCTCTCTTCTTAGTGGACATTTGCCTATAGCGACAGACTGCTTCCTTAAATCACATATTTACCAACAAAATAAAAAAAACAAATATTAGATAAGCTCATCATCTTGAGGACATCAAAATTTACACTTATAAAAATTCAAACGTGGACTCTTTAAATAGCAACAAAACACGGGTTGCACCCTCTGTCTGGAGCTCCACAGTGCATGCACAGGTCAGTGGCCAATCACTGGCTTGCGTTCCATTCCGATTTTGCCTTGCCTCTCTGAGCAAAAAGCAAAGCTGAATGGGGACCGCGCCACTGGCCGCACCCCTTTGTACCCACCCTTGCCATTGAGGATTCCCTGGCATGCATACACTAGTCGCATAAAGGTGTCACAAGATGTGGCCCTGGGAACACCAGGAGAGTTGAATTTACAGGCAATTCCAGGGGTTTCACACATTGGGGCATCCCAAATCAGGATACCCCAGCAAAGAGGAGGTCTTAAACGCTTATGCTCCTCTTAAATAATAAAGATGACTAAGAGGCTGATTCATTACTAGCACCAGGTATCAGCAGCTGAGCACCTGTATAGCAGCGTTTAGAGCGACCGCTAGTAGACGCTGTGATTGGCTGCTGTAACAGAGCACCTCAGTCGTTGTAGTAACCTGGCCGGCATTGATGAATGAGATGTATGTTGGGTGTTCTAACACCAGTACAGTGTTGCAGCGAGCGAAAGGTAGCGCCAGCTAATTGCGACTGACTCTCACACCATATTCAACAAAAAAAACAGACACACAGAGCGTAAGCGCTCTGGTCTATAGCATAAAGCGCCAGACGCTGTGTGATTAAAGTCTGTTTTTGAACACATGTCCACCAGTAACAGAGCAAAAACACATAGAATGACATTGTTGTAACATTGTGACATTAATATTTTAATGCCAGACCTGTAATGACAATTCTGCATAAAAATATAAAAAGTTTTCAAAAATGACTTTCTAGGCCAGGAGAGGCGACACAATTATTTGAGAGGAAAAAAATACAAACAGAAAACCCTGTTTAAACAGCAGAAAAGTAATGTCCATTGAAATGTATGAGAGAGTGACAGATAATACCTGGCACTCTGGAAGCTAGAGCGCATGCACTATATGCTGCGCTGCCTGTAATGATGAATCGGACGCTACATGGCACTGTTAGAGTCGCTCACCAGAATCGCCTTCATAAATGTTGTATTGCGTACAGCACCCAGCGTTCACCAGGCACTGCCTGCCGCTATCCCCCTTAGTAACAAACAGCGGCCTTACCAACCTTTCGCCTCTCCCAGAAACCTCCCTCTTGGTCATCTAGGTACGCATACAGGCAATTTGGTGCGTTGCAGATAAAGTGAAGGCACAAGTTAAAAGAGTTTCTTCAGGAAGATTCAGGGTTGCATTTAGAAGCTCTAGTGCATTCGGCAGCAGGTAGTACCCTTATTGGAATGAATAGGCAGACAAATTTTACTCAGGAAGGGACCCGATTTGAAAAAAGGAGAATCAGAAGTATTAAAGTGAAACAAAACCCTGCAGTGGCAAACCTGGAATCAAAAAGGTTTCAGGGCTGGTCGCTGGCTTTTCCCCACGTGAAACATTGTGCCCATAAAAACTCACCTTTCCCCACTCCAACGCCAAATGTACAGGCTCTTGTCCAATGAGAGCCGAGTGCTGAGACTCGCTTACAAGCCATGAGCGCTGGTGCATAAACTGCATCCCTGGCATCATGCGGGCGCTCCCCGCTGCTGCCAACCTGAGACATGGCAGCCATTATGGCTTTTCCCCACGTGAAACATTGTGCCCATAAAAACTCACCTTTCCCCACTCCAACACCAAATGTACAGGCTCTTGTCCAATGAGAGCAGAGTGCTGAGACTCGCTTACAAGCCATGAGCGCTTGTGCATAAACTGCATCCCTGGCATCATGCGGGCGCTCCCATCCCAGCCATTCAGATGGGCTCAGACAGAAGCTTGCGGCCAGGGATGCTCCCCATTCATTTTAATGAGAGCCACCTGCCAAATAACGTAGTCACAGCACGCAGCTCTAATTGGATAAGAACCTGCACATGCACTGTTGGAGCCTGAGCAGGCAAGTTTTTATGGGGGGTTCACACAGCCGGGCATCCTGATTGGTGATGCCTTGAAACCAAAACCAGGAAAGTCAAATAAAGAGTTTAGAGATTTAACCTCCTCTGATCTTTTATTATGGGGACAGCCCATGTACCAAAATTTTGAAAAGTACAAAAACTTTGAGGACAGCCTCTATTAATAAAAATATGACCAATTATTTATTAAAACATATCCTGCACTGGTGGAGACTTTACAAATATTATTTTCCAATGGGAGGAATCCAGGTGTCTAAATGGTTTGACTTCAGTAAACTCAAATGTCTCACATCTCTCTTTTGCCCCAGCTAAGCCCAGTTGGACCATTTAAAAAAAACCTTCCCGCAATTCCCTAATCTTTCCCTGTTCCACGTCCTGCCAAAAATGTATACTCCGCATAACCCCCCCCCCCCTTCCCCGGGGGTCTAGATGCCAATGAAAAAGGCTTGACCCAACCCAGGACTTACATAGCCAGTGATCTCAGGGTGCATTTGCAGGTTGCTGACAGCCAAGTGGGAGGTACACTGCTTTAATTTGTGTTTTTTAGCCATGTGTTTATATGCAAGGTTTCTGATTGGATAAGAGCCTGTACTGTGGGATCGGCAGTGAGGTAAGTAAACAAGGAGAACTGGGGTTTCACACAGATGTGGTAATCCAATTGGAGAAGAACTAAAAACCTGGTTAAAATTCCAGTGGGTTTTTCAGCCCATGAGCTAACTCCCCTGGAATAAACCGCAAATAAGGTAGCAGGCTTAGTGGTCAGCAATGGCAGCCCTCTCATGGCAAGATGTAACATGGAGCAGTGATGTCCTATTTGTTAAAGAAGTGGCCTTGTGACCAGAGCATGGCAGGTTCGATTCCCGGCCTTGTGACATGACTGAAGTGGTCTTGAGAAAGTCAACTAACCCCCCCCAACTGCTCCCCGGGTGCCGTTGCAGCTTCGGGCATGTGCACACTCATTGCTCGTGTGGCTATATATACAAATATCCCCCCAACAAAAACATCAGAAGAAAACACTGAAACACATCATTATAAAAAAAACAAATGAATGTTTTTTATTTTGAAACAAGGAAGAACAATAGGAAAATGTAACATTTTCCACATAGAGTCTGTTTTGAACTGGAGCCTACAATAACATTTTTCAGCACCAAAACAAAAACCATATAAAACAAAAAAAAAGAAAACATACAAATAGCCATAGATTAGTATCTATAAGCATACATGTAATATTGCACTTAGTTTTTTTCTTTTTTCTAGAAATTTGGATCTCATTCGTTTTGTTCCATGTTCCAGGAAACCATCTTGAATACTGGACTACACATGAAACCAGTACATAAAAAAAAAAAAAAAATAATGCCTCTAAACAACAGAGTAAATAAATATTCTCACAAACTTTGCAGAAGTTTGAAGCTATTTGTTTTGATTTACCACATTTCATGCGATACAGTGCCAGTGGCTTTAATAATGCAAAATCTCACATACATTTGCAGTGGCTATTGATATTGGTCTACCCTATACAGACATAACCTTTTGCCTATAGATTTATAGACAAATCAGGGATTGTTCCCAGTTATGGAAAAAAAAAATGCAACAATAGTTTTGAATAATGAAATAAAAAAAAAAAAAACATAATGCCTTAAAAGGGAAACCAGTTTTGTCAGTGAAAAAAAAAAATAAACAAACATGTTTCAAGTGATTTAACCTCAAAAGCCTCTGCCTATATAAATCAAAGCTTTTTGGATTACTCTCACTTGTTTTTGTGCTACCTGCTTGTGGCACACACAGGTTAACATGAAAGACAAAGCTGGAGTTCCCGTTTAACACAGATTTCTGTGGAAGGTCCTCCACAGACGGGGGAAGTTCTCAAAACTACTGTCACTTCACCTTTAACCAGTATTATGTCAGATAGAGAAAAACCAAACGTCAGACGAATCACTTAAAACGTGACTAATATAAATATCTTCCATGCGGAAGGTTTTTTTGTTTTACCCCCATTGAATTTTCTCATCAGGAACTGCTCACTGAATTACTTTAAAAAAAAAAAAAGGACACTTGCAAAAAAGCATGGATTGCTAAGTAATGCCGCAGATGACTTCCTTGGTCACGCTAGACAATATCAGGCTGGACTTTCACTTGTTATTTAATCAAATTTAAGTGATTTAGACCTACATGATGGATTTTTTTTTTGTGTTTTTTATACTATTAAAACACTCTGTGTAACCAACAAGGCAATATCCATTAACACTGCATGACATGGAAACACAAACCTAGGTGCCCGATTTAGCAAATTACTTTTTCATTTTTTACAATATTGTGGGAGGTCATAAAAGATACGGACATACACAGTTTTTTTCTTTTCATCACTTGAATGCCATTGGAGGGGGGTGGGCTGGCACCTGGGGGTGTGACTTTCCTCTTAACGATACTTCTCTCCCCTTATTTTCTTTTTTTTTATAATATTTGTGAATATTAATGCCCGTGTCAAAACGTTGCTGCTACATTGCAGATAGAAAAGTATGGACAAAAAAATAAAAATAAAAGTTAAGTTTTCATGTGCATGTTCTACTTTAAACCACGTTTATAAACCCTATGTGATACAGTGCAAAAAAACAAAAAGAAAAAAGCATTCCAAAGTTTGGCAAGTGATAATTTCTCCTGAGATTAGGTGATTTGTAGGAAGTCTGTAACAAAATCCTGCTTGGGGGTGATCGTATAAAGGCAACATGTCTTTTAAAGAAAATAAGTGTACAATCTTGATGATTTTTTTTTTTTTTTTTAACTTGCACCTTTTTCTTCTATGATTTCCTTGAGCCGACTGGAACGGTCGCTCTTTGCAGTAGGCCGTGAAATATGACAGCAATACGGATTGGCGTGAAGGCATTAGATGTGTGTAAAGAAATCCATTGCTGTATGCAAGCTGATGGTGATGCACATGCAGCCATAAAAAGGACAATACAAAGCATGTAAATATGCAGGTAGAGCCCAGGCTACGAAAAAAAAATATATATATCTATATATATTAAAAAAAAAAAAAAAATAGTGCATTTGTCATTATATAGTCTCAAAGCTTTCATGTGCTTCTTGGTGTGCACAACACAACCAAGCAGAAGGAGGAAAAAGAAAGCTGTAGTGATTCCATGCTGCTCTACACACATACACTGAAAGGTGCACATTTTCAGTGTAACAGAGGCATTCTGGACCTCTTTCACTACGGCGTGCGGAGCATCGTGTTGACCGACCGCATGCTGTAGGAGAGCAGCATTTCGCGGAGCCAACGCTGAGGCAGTCCAACTTCCGTGAAGTACGGAGCGCAAACGTGTTAAGATAGCTGTAAGCGCCATTATGACCACAGGTTTAGTCAGTTTGCAGCTCCCATTGGCATTTCTGTGGAAATGCATCCTCATAATGGCTGCCATGTCTCAGGTTGGCAGCAGTTAAGTCTCATCAGCGGACTATAGCAAATCCTTTCAGCCAGATGGACAAGATGGATGTTCCTCAATGGGCTGATCGGGGTTTGGATCAACCTATAAAAACATGAAAAAGTCAAAGAGGTCAGTAACTTATTTATTCCAACAAATATTATTTAATAAAATGTGACAAAAATTTACCTGGATCTTGAAAATGTATAAAGTAGTACATTTACCCATTTACCTATAATGGTTTTAAATTCTATTTAGAGTAGATATAAAGTCAGAAGATCACATTCAGATTCTGCAGGGTTGGAGATCCCCACCCCTTTGAAGCCTGAAAACCTAAGCCTCTAATACTCCATCGGCGGCTGGTTCCAGACCCACATGACGGCCGGTAGCCAATAGCTATAGCTATGACCCAGTGGTCACATGGCTTTGAAAAGGACACTTTGCCAGGTATTTCTGAACACATATGTACAGATAGAAGTCTTAAATAGGCAACCTCTGCTGCAAGCTGAAAGAGGATTTCGCCAGGTTAAAGTGATCCCAAACCCATCTCCTACATAATAGGTGTGGGTCTGCATTGTGTCAAGACCGGGGGGGGGGGGGGTCCAGATTGCTAAAGTCCCCCCTGCGCATAGGATCCCACAAACCTTACCTGCGGTCCATGTGACCGACAGCAGCCAGTCACAGGGGTTGTAAGATTCAGGTAAAGATTGCAGGGGGTTGCGGTGGGGGAGAGGGGGTTTGCTCCAGCAATCTATATGCCCCTCAAGACTGTCACAATGTGGACAATGGGTGTGAGACCGCTTTCATTTTGCCTTAGACAAATTACCAACCTTTACCTTCTCAAGTTTTACCCAAAACATAGCTGCGTGATACAGTTTTGCTAAGCAGCAGGTGTATTATTCTGGGGTAATTATCCAGACATGTAAATAAGGTCTATAAAATGAAATATCTTCACAGAAATAGTCTGGCAAACCAAAAGCCCCAAATACACATTTTCGCTAAATTATTTTGCTTAAAACGGAGCTAAAATAGGCTTCGATCCTTAACAGGTTTGCGACAAGTAAACGTCAGGTACTGAATGTTAAGACTAAACAGGGTACTGTGCAAAATTTCCTGCACACGTCAGTGCCAAAAAGGGTTTTTAAACCTTGAGGGGCAGCAATTAAACAATACGATATATAGCAGCAGAAATTGTCATTTCTGGTTTTGCACTGCACGTCTATGCCCACCACAACCACACCACCAGAAAAAATTTTTTTTCTGTATATATGTGACATGGATGTTGATATACATAAAACTCTGGTATGGTGAGTGATTGGCCTTTATAGATGGTGCAATGCCAGATCCCATGTTTATATAACAACAATTCTGGATGAATAGCTCAAAACTTCTTAGTGCCAAAAAACTCCTTACCTGGACTATGGACTATGCTATATACAGCGCTTCCTATGAGACACGTTTGCTATATATGTAGGTGCGCCCCCCCCCCCTTTCTGTGCTTATGCTACAGCCATACTTTAATAGTGCTTGGCCAAAATCTACAATGGGGAGCTGAGGTGGAGCAGCTAATGATGAAAAGCATTGCTGGGATTCCTTGTCCGCGCCGCCTGTGATTGACAGGCTATGCAGTGTGAAATAGACTGAAAAGGAGGAGTAATGACCATTAAAATCAGTGAGCAAACCGCCCGCCCCCCACCCTGACGAAGCTCCGGTGGGCAGAGCGAAACACGTGTCGGCGGACGGCCGGCCAACCCGCGCTCCCCGCTCCCCAGCCTCCAATACTCGCCTGCATGTGCTACACTTAGTGTGTCTTACGCCAGCGGTGGATTGTCAGGTGCCGCGGACGAGTCGGCGTGAAGTCAGTGTCCCCTGTACCCTACGGCGGTGGTGATAGACGGATGCGCTGTGGCGCCTGGATTAAGTTAAGTACTGTCTTTTGGGTGGGACATTGTGCTGAACCCTCATACTGGTCCTCAAACCATTTGGGGCATGACAATCAATTGTATTATCTAGTGGACACTTAGTATATCCCTGGACTTGAGGCGCACACATTGGAAACCTCCCCCCTCTTTTTGGAAGCTCCTTTTGGATCCTGTTTTCCTCATTCACTCTAACTGGCGAGACACCGGCAAACAGCACTTCAATAGAGACCAATTACATTCCCCGGACGGGGTGTCTTACTTTCGGGATCTCTATAAATAAGGCCTGTGAATAGTGAGGTGTGGAGCGGTGGTGGTGCGATTGTGTGGCTGTATGAATGGGGGGGGCCCCCGTGTTTTAATTCACCTATATGTTTTTATTGAATTGTTGGTACAATGTGTTTGTGCAATTTGAGAATCATTAAAGCTTTTGTACATTGTCATTGACTTTGCAGCAATATTGTGCCAGTCACACGCTAAACCTTGTTCTTTAGTGTTTGTTATTAGGTATTGATTGTGGTTTGTGGGACGCCTGTATTATTGGAGGCAGTGCACAGGCTATGATATGGTGGAATCTCCCCTTCCTTTTATTTGTCCACCACAAAAGGTTACTTGTATTGTGCAACTGGCATTGCAGGACATTAAAATCAACAAAGCAATTGTTATTACATTGCTAAAGGACTTTTATTAATTCTATTTTACACTATAGATTTTATTCTAAATTCTTTCACATCCAAACAACTGGGTTGGAGTGGAAGTAGTTAGGACTGGCATTTTTATCCCATTTTAAATTATTAGATGATTGCAAAAGTAGAACACTACCTACCTCTGAGTAAAGAGGAGGAGGCAGGTAGCGAAATTCTTGAATATATGCAAACAGTGGTCCTTGAAGTGCCATCTCAAAATTATCACAAACATTTGACGAGATTAGATTTTGCCTTTGCTCTTCAGAGACGATTTCAGCGTAGCTGGGGGGTGCTGGAAGACAAAAGACAATTTGTATTAAGTTTTTTTTTTTTTTTTCCAGAGAAAAGTGTGCAATGTGGGTCCTCTTTGTAATGATTAGCTCTGAGCTAACCAAACTGTTTACATTCCAGCAATAATATCACACTATCATGTGCATGCTCGTGGCCGGTGACTAGCACGTGGGGCATCATGGTGGATTTCACCATCGGTCACTAGAGTATATGTACATAGTATTGGGAAATTACCTTCAGGTCGCTCAGGAAGGACTAAGCCCAGCCAGTTGTTCATGCTGTATTGGCTGCTGACACTTGATGTTCGGCTGCCAAAAGGATGCAAGGGAATTGTTCCGATGACTAGTGGCAAGTTAAGGAATAAATCCATTGCGCCTGGAATATCCACATACACCTACAAAAGTAGAGAAAAAAAAAAACAAAGATTAGTTTTTTTGATTTACAAAAGAGAATCACCCCATTATTGTACCCAATGAAGACCTCTACTCGTATGTTTAAAGTATTAATCAGCAGAGCCACAAAGCCTTTTTTTTTTTTTAGTTGTCCTAAACAAAAGGAATTACCCCATAAACAGCAACATACCCTCTGGAGTGAAGGGCACAGCTTGGGGATGACAAGCTTGGCTGTGGGTCACAATATGATGAGGAAATGATCGTAACATCTAGGTGTGCAGATCAATTGGTATCCCCCCCCCCCTTCCCTTTCTGAACTGAAGAAAAGCTAATTTAACTAATCAGTTTAGACATAATGTGCTAGAACTTTTCCTTCAGGGACCACTCCCTGAAAAAACAAAAAAAAAAACTAGTGTAGGCTTATAGGTTTTTACCTACACCGTATATGGACATGTCCCATGTATGTTCTAGCCCATTTTCTACCACTGCCCCCCCCCCCCCATACTACAGCATATTTTTTTTTTGTTTTTGAACAACTTGCCATAAGGGAATATTCCACGCGGATTATGCTGCAGTCGATGATAGAGGGGGAAACAGGTGGGATTTTAAGCAGCTTTCCATTCCAAGTTTCTGTTTTTCCAGAAGACAGGGACTCTCCTCGTAAATTGGCCACAAGTTGTTTCACCTCCTTCATTTTCCCTTTGGCATAAAAAGTCTGCGTCTGGTAAACGGCTGCCTTAGGAACAACCATACGGGAAGAGCAATTCTCAATCTCTGCGAAGATTTGAATTGATTCACCTTAAAAAAAAAAAAAAAGAAAAGGGCATTAAGAGATCTGCTGTTTCAGTGTGAAATCATTTAACAGAAAATTAGGTATTTATAAAGTGAATCAAAAGAAAATAATCTTTAATATAAATAATATTTACCTGGTGTATAGCCCTTCCTTTCAATTTTGGCACTTAAGGATATTGGACCTGAGGTACAGAACCAGCAACACAGAGTCTTCTCTTTTGTGCCTGCTTGTGGTGACTAAAGAAAAAAAAAAAAAGAAAGAAATATGCATTATTAATTAAATGCCAACTGATATTAAATAGAAACTATAGGACTACAGCTATCCATGCTGGAGTAGCCATTTTGTGAGTTCTGTATTTGTGACAAACCTGCAGCATCATGTGACTAACATACTAGTGAATCTAAATGCACTCCATGGAGGAGTTCACAAAATGGCTGCTGGCATAGCTATACAGGCAACAACCAAGAACTCCCTAACTATTAATAAATGATTGTGTGATACTTTAGAAGAATAGAGGCTTTGATATGCAACATATCTTCTATGTGCCAATAAAGAAGGTCTGTCCGAAGTTACAACATGTCCCATGTTTTAAGGGTCATGAAAGCAGTATGCAGGATTAGTTGGACATATATTGTTATAATGGCTGCTTAAATTAGTTTTCAACATGTGCACATATATTTTTTTTTTTAATGTTATGATTAAATACTGGATTGCTTAAACAATGTCTTAAGTTCAGCACTCATGGAACATGTCTTACCAGTAATGAAGGAGTGTTGATATCTATATGTTCAAACACGGTGAATTCCTTCTTTAATTTTACTGGTAGCAGCCAGGCTCTGTGCAATTCTGCTTTCACCCAATATCGTACACTGCCATGTCTGCCTTCAAATGAGGTAGCAAGTGGTCTGCACAAAAAAGTAAGGCAAAATTAGTGACAGTGCTTTAAGTAAAAGAACTTTATCATAAAATCACAGCCTCTTGCTGGTTAAGGCAAAGCATGTGCCTTATGGGGCTTTATAGCATTGAAGGGGGGGGGGGGCATACAATCAGGCCAGTTATAATAAAGGAGGCCCCTTATATTAAAATATATATAATAATTAAAGCAGGGACAGACCTCTATAGAATGAATATCTTGTGGGAAGGTCCATAGCAATAGATGTGCGGTAGGTCAGTAGACATGTCCGCCAGCATCTGCTAGTCACAAATGGCTCAGTAAAAGGAGTGGTGTTGCCTGAGTTTACAAAGTGATGGGGTGGGATACTTACGTCTGTGGAAGCTCGAAACTAAATGCATATTCATGGCGTCCTGAAGTAATAGTGGTCAATCCTTCTTCTGAGTTATCATCATCTGAAAAGAATATAAAAAAAATCCTAAAGGTTTTGTTTATGGGTGACACATCTCACTTTACAGAAAAAGGAGGTAAATGCTATACGTGTGATGTGCCTATAGCGGGAGCCATTTAAATAAAAATATATATGCGTATATCTATAGAAGAGGCATTTTTCCCTTCACAGATCACCAATGCAAAATACCTCTAGGTAACAGTTGCAAATAAAATATTTTATGGTTATTTTGGTCAAAAGACCTTGTGAAGGTGGTATTATTTTTTTTAATTTATATGGTAATGGATTGTAGGAATTTACAATTAGGTAAATATTTTAATATCAATAGATAATGAACAGTAATTTAGTCACGTTCGTGAGGTGATATTTAGGGATTCGAGCCATAAATGTATTTACTCTGCCTCTACCTATAGTAAAAACACTATATATATATATATTGGTGGCTTTTGTTTATACCTTATAGGTATGCTTTGCAACTTGCAAAAGCAATTTATGTTGCTGGCTTTAGCATATCTTATGGGCTATATCATTTGGGTGAAAGAAAAATGCAATATACATTGCTTGCTTTTGTATACCCTATGGCCTATACAACTTTCTGTATAGAAATTTATTTACTTTACTTAGCTATGTTTGCAACATTTTGCCCCATTTGGCATCTTTACAGTTTGAAGTCCTTTAAAGTTACTACATAGCTTGTTTTTATATGCAATTATAAAGGGAAATGATGGCAACCATCTTGTGCACATAAGTACCCCATTTGGGTGAATGGGTGCAGAGCAGGTTTTCTGTTTAAATAGTTTTGACCCATTTATTATAATATCTCTATCTGAGATAGATAAAATATTATACATAAAGCATACTATAATATAGAACAGGGAAAATACGTTGTAAGCAATGATTGCACACACCCCAAGGCACTAGAATGTGTTGTGCAATGAATAATAAGGGCACCTTTTGTGTGAAATAATTGGTTCCTGTCAGGCAATAAAAGCTAAAAGCTTAAAATGTTTCATAATAAGTTAGTGAAAGATTTCGGGGTGGATTTTGCAACAATAATTTCACAAGGTCTTTTTTGTTATGTGAAGCATAAAACGTTCCGATCCCAAAACGTCAAAGCTGCCTAGAGACTGACCTCCATTGCCCCAAGAAAAGAACCAATCTGTCTTTTTTGGAGACAATGAGACCTAGTCTGTGGCTTCGAGGTCGAACCCCACCCGAAGGATCGAGCTAATGAGGAGGAGTTTTGTATTTGAAGTAAACAACATGACCTTCCCATTCTACCTGAGCCAATTTACACGGTAGATTGGATTGCGTTTGAGGTGTGTGAAACACAGGGAAAGGTCAGCTTGTAATGCGAGGTTAAAAAAAAAAAAAAAATGACACAGCTAAATAGTAATGCAATTTAAAGAGACGTTCTAGCTTAAATGAGCGTTGGAATAAAAGCTGAACAACAAACTATATCCCTCATCGGACTTCAGAAACTGAGCAAAGGAATTTGCAATATAAGACGGCTATTTTTACATTTTATTCTCTTGCCTTTCAAGTCATTAGATAGTATGTTTTAGAAAATATGAGTGTCGCTCTTATTCTACGGCTGCAGCAAAGTTTTTTTCGCCCTCGCCTCTCAATGCCAGCTCAGCAATCTCCTGGAAAAGAGCAGTAGCGGCTGTACAGTGTGGTAAACAAGTGCTGAGCTGTCAATCACAGACAGACTCCAGCAGGAGAGGACCGGCCTGAACCGGTGCGAACAGATCCTCAGCCAGTCCCTCATATGCATAGACGTGACGTAGAGGCGGCTGAGCGCAGCCTAGCTTGCTTGCCTCTGCCCACTCTCTTCTAGTCCTTTCCGCCCCCTTCTTCCGGGTCTGCTGGGGAGCACGCTGGATTTTTTTTTTTTTTTCCACTCGACCTGTAGCTGTGAATTCCTCGAAATTCAGCCTGCTTTTAGAAACCGCCTGGGGAAAGCTTTGACACCATCAGTCATTTTAACACAAGGATTGTGGCCTAAGGGTAGGGGGGACCTCACTAACACCACAGGAAATGGCAAGGGGGCTATTTATAGAATTTTCACGGTAACCTAAAATGTACAATCTGTTTTCCCAAAAATAAGACAAAGGGGCCCAGAAAGCGATGTCTTAGGTCTGAATGCAGATACTCTGCCATTCATGAAGGCAGACCTCCCCAATATGGGACCAATTATTTCGAAGCACCACAGACAATGACACTAAATAATTCAACATTCATTATCTCTCAGATTAGCTGTGGATAGACTGGACTGGTTATTTTTAAAATCACTGTCATCACTCAAAGCTACCAGTCAGATTCTAACAACAGTTTGTACAGGCTACAAGCAAAACAGTTGCCAGGGGCAACAGGAACAGTATCCTGCTCTCTATCTATGACCTCCTTGCTAACCTGTGTTGGAGTTACAGTGGTGACCAGTCATTTATATGCGATGTGAGTTGGTGTTCAGGTCAATTGCTTTCGACTACAAAGCAAGGTTTTGGTTGAGAGCGTGCACAGCGGGTACACAGGAAAGCTGCCTAAAAGTTTTATAAAATAGTGGCAGGATAAAAAAACATGGCAGGAGGCCTTCTTGACATAATAAATGGTCTTGGGTTGTCAGGGATCAAAAACATGTGGTAGGTTACATTAGGGGATATGGGTTTCAAGAATGGCTCATTTAGATGCAGACCTCTACCGCGTGATATAACATGTATGCATTTTACGGAAGGGTCATACATGGTCACGGCTATGGCTGGCTGGGATTTGTAGTTCCCCAACTAATGGGAGAAAAGGTCTAATTTACAGCCACTACAGCTTGCTACAAAGCCACTAGAAGTCCTCGTGCCATGCCAAAGATGGCAGTATAAAGAACTGTGCACAGGTTGGGGTTTGTTGCTGGACTACAAGCATCAGAAAAGCGATCAATTACTACTATGGTAAATTAAGACCATTTGGACTCTCAGAAGCATGATTTTGCTAAATGTACATTTATGTTACATATGGCAAGAGGTACCATATCTTCTGAAGAACTACAAACCACATGTATTTAAACTAAAAAGAGTTAAAAAGTAAGCGGAGACCAGAGCAGAAAGCCATGTTATGGAGGACCCATGGCAGGGTCAAGATACATTTAGTGGACCTAAAGAGACCGAAACCCCCTCTTTAAGGTCAGCCAGGAATGACGAGACTTGCGTCTGGAAGGCACCAGCATGGGTTAAAAATCCTAAGCCGTCACCACCACACCCACCTCCAGACCGGTTCCAGGGTGCCCTAAGCAACAGCAACAGCCAATGGTAAAGCATGGTCATCTCCTTGGCAACAGCCTAACAAAAGCTTGCAGGCCAATAAGCAGTAAGCTGGGTGTGGCTTTCCTGGCTGCCCCCTCCTAGCAGATCACCAAGCTTGTATGAGAGCATTTTGTAGAGCTGCACGTAACAGCAGAGAAGCAGATTTAACCCCGTCACCTCTGCATTGGGCAACAAGAGCAATGAGATCAACTCGTATTCACCACCCAACGTCTAAAACGAGAGCCAGTCTTAAACAATACCCTTTGTTAAAATCAGCACTTTTATTTCATGCCACATAAATGGCTCATTTTTTTTTAATCTATTGCCAGCATTCAGCTTCCTAATAATAAACTTCTCCAATCCCACCGAGTCTTACACCAAGAATCATTTTTTCTTCCATCACCAATAACCATGCCCTGTAGGCACGCCATGCTTTCTATACTGCACACCCTCATGCGGGTCTACAGCTGCCATCTTCACCATCATACAAAGATGCACTCAAGTTCTCCACATCAAACCACTGTCACAGCTTACGACTTCCTAATTTGAACTCTATCACCACAAAGCCAACTATGATACCCCGCAACTTGATCAAGCCACCCACTTCACACCCTCATGCAGGTCTACAGCTGCCATCTTCGCCATCATACAAAGATGCACTCAAGTTCTCCACATCAAACCACTGTCACAGCTTACGACTTCCTAATTTGAACTCCATCACCACAAAGCCAACTATGATACCCCGCAACTTGATCAAGCCACCCACTTCACAACCTCATGCGGGTCTACAGCTGCCATCTTCACCATCATACAAAGATGCACTCAAGTTCTCCACATCAAACCACTGTCACAGCTTACGACTTCCTAATTTGAACTCCATCACCACAAAGCCAACTATGATACCCCGCAACTTGATCAAGCCACCCACTTCACAACCTCATGCGGGTCTACAGCTGCCATCTTCACCATCATACAAAGATGCACTCAAGTTCTCCACATCAAACCAGTCACAGCTTACGACTTCCTAATTTGAACTCCATCACCACAAAGCCAACTATGATACCCCGCAATTTGATCAAGCCACCCACTTCACAACCTCATGCGGGTCTACAGCTGCCATCTTAGCCATTCTACAAAAGACGAGATGTAATTCCCCAAGCCACAGTCACTGCAATGCAGCACCTACAATAGGACTAACAACTAACTGTCAGATACAGTGACGCATTTATCACTAATGCCGAAATCCTGACGCATTTGCCCCAAGCAACCATTTGGGATTCGGACCAACTGCCTCATTGTCCCTGGCCCAAATTTTAATAAATCCATCTTAAATAAATAAGGATGAATCCGTCCTTATGTAAGTGGCCATACATTAGCACCATGTGAGTAGCAATGATTATAGAACAGAATGGCAGTGCTCGGGCTCATTCAGCATATTCCACAAGCACTGTGCATCCAGCTCGGCTGATGAAGTCATAGACAGCAGCTGACAGCCCAGCAGCCAATAGGAGGCCAGCAGAAGTCAGCGCTCCCCCTCCCTTCACTGACACCACTAGCCCAAAACAGGATTGAACCGCTTCTAACAAAGGCTGCTGCTGCTGCTGGAAACTTCAGAAAAACAAGACGATTCCTTCACCCCCGCCCCCTCCTTTCTCTCCATGACTTCTCAGACTGGGTGCTAGCAGCCATTCATCCCCTTATTTCTAATGTATCTGCTATTAACACACCTAGTAAAAAGTTCTGAGGGTTGGCGGTGGCATCAAGCCCCTGCCCAGGCTGCCATCATGACATTTCTTGCCCAACAAAAAAAAGTTGCCCCGTGACAATTCAATGGGTGAAAGGCTGGTGGTGGAGCAAACAAGGGTAACAGAAACCATGTTGCAATAGAGCTTACAATCGAAAAGATGTAAGAGAAAGTGGGAGGTTACAGGCATATGATGGTGGACAACATAAGCTTTCTATAGTTACAATAATTATTACGGGTGGCTACATTCTCTAGCCATTAGCGTTAGCAGAGATTGGTCCATTGAGACAGTCAACCAGATTGACAACCCAGTTGCCTCTATTTATTATAATAGATAAATCATGACCTGGATGAATGGGAACCTTTACAGATCACCAGATACCTGGCTCGTTTGTTTTTTTATAACTAGCCATTGTAAAAGTCATACAAGGCGATGGCGCTAACGCCAGGTCCACCATCTCTGGTACCTACCTGTAACCAGCTCATCATTTATGGGCTTGCCACAAATATAGATCTGTCACAGACTTGCATTAAAGCTCAGAGGTCTTCTTACAAGTCATTCGGGCCCTTTTAGATTGTAAGCTCACATGCACCAGGTTGAGTCCTTTAACATAAAGTGGCGCATAATATATTAAGGATATTGATAGTACTGCAAGTTTTCACCATCTTTTATTACGACTTTGTACAGCGCTATGGAAGAAGATGGCGCTTTATAAATGAATAACTATATTATAGTTATATATATATTGGAAAGGCACTCTTACCTCTTTCGTGTCCGATCAGGATGTCCTTATGGTTGAAGTACTCCACTTCCTCGGTATAGTTCTGGGTATAGGCGGTGTTGGATCCGGCGTTCCTAGACTCCGTCCACCGGACCTTGGCGTGCCCCCGGGCATGGATCTTCAGCGACTTGACCCGTATCTCCCCGGTCACCTCCAGATTTACCTTTCCTGAGACGGTGTCCCCGCTGGAGTAGACGGGGACATGGCTGCCATTCAGGCAGTCATAGCTTATGGTCAGACTCTTCACCTTCCCCAGCACCATGGTTGTAACAATAAATGGTATAAAAAGACTAGAAGATGGTGAGAATGGAGGGTGAGGAAGGGAGAGGGGGCAGAGTTAGGATCTCATAGAGAGAGCAGGATGGAGGATCTTGCTGTTACACTGAGCTGGATGGGGGTAGGGTCAGTGCTGGCTGTGCAGGCAGCTCATGGGGGAAGCTGCTGCTGTCACTGTGATGCTGCTGCTGGATGGATGGCCTCGCTACAAAGACGCCTGGCTGCAGTGTGCCGGCTCACTTTATCAGCAGCCTGGTGAAAAACAAGCTGACTGCGCATGCGCCGGCCCCTCTCCCCACCTCCTCCCAGCTCTGCTATCCGTCGCTTCCTCCACAAAACTTTCTCAGACGAGCCCGAGCTGCTGCTATAGCGGGTGATCGGTGCTGCTTCCATAGTGCTCCGGGCGCATTGTCACCCCAGACCAGCTTATAGAGCGCTATATGAGGAGATCCGGCCATATAATGCAGCTTGGGGGGACTAGGAGGAGGCAGCAGTGACTACAGTCATCACATGCGGCTCTGACTGCCATTACCTGGGGTGGGGGAGCGCACATCGGCCATTATGGAAGAGCATTAGGAGACAAAAGATCCCCAAACCCACCCTGGATTCCATTAGGTTGGGGTGCCCAGTGGCAAAGAGCAAAAGCCAGTACATTCAAAATCCTGGGATTGTTCTACTTTAAAATGTACCAAAACCCACAGCGAGATTCCCAGGTTGATCGATTTCCTCCCCCCGGGGCATCCAAAACCGGGATGCCCTGCTGTGTGAAATCCACCAGGTCACCTATACACTTACCTTTTCCGGATAAAACGGCACATGCGCGAGCTATGGCCGCATCCCCGCTATCCCTCTAGCAGGGCGTGTACCTGCGCCAGGCATTTGCGAATGACCAGCGTGGGCACGCTCCCTGTTAGAGGGTAGTGGGGGATGAGGCTGCCAGCGCATTCGGAGCCACTCGCCCTAGACAAGTGGACGTCAGCGGACCCGAGCGCACTGATTGGACAAGTGGCCACACATGCGCTGTAGGACCGGGAAGAGGTGAGTTTGTTTCGGCGACCTGGGGGTTTCACACAGCAAGGCATCCCAATTTTGGACATCCCGGAAGCAGGGAATCGATCAGCCTGGGGATCTTGCCATGGACGAGATCGGGGGAAAGAAACCCTGGGTTTTGGTCAGCTTTAAAGAGAAACAACATAAGAAATTGGCTTTCTTGGGTTTTGTTTCCCTTTGATGGGGGATCCTGACTTGGGATGCCCTGCTGTGAATATGCCCCAGGATTGCCCCTAAACTCACAATTTGCTTGTTTACACAGTGCATGCACAGGACACTCAGTTAATCGGTCATTTAGTCGTTCTATTCATATTTCCTTGGCTGTAAAGAAATGTGAATAGAGCGGCTACTGCTTAAAGCGGTCCTTCACTCTGAATAAGAGCCTGTCTTATATGTTTCCCACACCCTATACATACAGATTGCTTACATTAACAATCATCTTACCTGCAACTACTGCATGTTATGAGCCTTTAAACATGCAAGATGGTGGCTCATGGAACATCAGGCAGCCTGCAAACAGGAAGTGCCTTCTGATTGTGCTGCTCTGCATTCTGGGATTGCTGTCCTCTTCCTGACCCCAGCTCTGCTCTGTCTGTGCAAGGCACAGCCATAACCCACCCCCTGCACTTTACCCTGCTCTCCTCAGTATGTGTGATGCTTCTGAGTTAAAGTGGACCACCACCCAGCCCGTTTTTTTTTTTTCCCCCTTTTAAAAATATACATCCGAAGCAGCATGACCCGATTTATAAATTTATGTTAATTAAACTTACCTGTGATCCTCCCTCGCCGCGTCGCTAACCGTTTTCGGTCCGGCCGCCATCTTGGATTTCATGCTGTGGAGGAAGAGATCGTTTGACCTCTAGCTAGTACAATCTCGCGCATGCGCAGTGGTTAGGTGAAGCGCCGCTTCCGTCGGGAGCGAGCGTCGCTTCACCTAACGCTACTGCGCATGCGCGAGTCTCCCGAGAGCTGAGAGAGGCTCGTATCCTGGAGTCTTGAACAGAGTTGCAGCCCGGTGGGGGAAAGAATAATAATTAAGTGACTAAAAACTTAAAATATATTAATTTTAGATGCTGGGGAATAGTTTTTTAAGCATTTGGGCTTTTCATAAAATCACGCTGAAGGTCCGGTTTAAGGTTGCGCCACCTTTTTGGTATTTTTGGTAACCTGCCGGTAATTTTTTGGTAATTGCCAGTATTTTTGTTACTGTTGGGAAACAGGGGCAGCGGTAGGATCCCAGCAAGGCTGTTACTTTAGAGCGCTCCGCTGTGTGTGGTTGTTGGCTGTTGCACTTTAGAAAGCGAAAAATAAGGTGTTTGAAAATAAAATCTATGGTTAAAGTTACATTTTACAAAACTCTAGCTGTGGTTGTTCCCACGCTGGTCATTCAGAAAAGCCTGGCAGGGGTGTGCACCTAGCTAGAGATCGCATCACAATTTTTAGTCTGGAGGGTCCCTTTACTGAATGCCTCCAAAGCCTGCCAAAGAGTTGGAATCGTTTTTTTTTTTCATCTCTTCCAATCTGGGGCACCACCGGTAGCTACGCACGGGTTAATCTCAGCCATAGGCTGGGACTGCAAGATAGAAAAAAAAAAGCTAGCTCCTCCCGGGCTATATAGGGCAGGCTTGGTTGTAGCGTTCCTGGGGAACCCCTGTTAAATGCCTGAAGTCCGTTCCTAAGCTGATAGCGTGGGATTGCGCAGAGTGGGGGCGGCACGCGGATCCAGGTAAGTGTTCTGGGGCTCATCCGACTGGGTCTGAGCCCCAAGGATCAAGACAATGCTGCCTGCAGGGTACCTGATTTGTGGGCCTTTCATGGTGGCCCTGCTGTGTGTCTCCCACTGAGCTCCGGTCCCTCTACCCCCTGGGTCATCTACTCCCATGACTCCATGAAACCCTGCAAGAGACGCAGTCTGCCTTCCCCTTAGCTGCTGGGTGGGACCTGAGCTAGACGGCCAGGCTCCCTGGCGTTAGTGTGTTTGTCATTACTATGGCTGCCAGCGTTTGGAGGGGGAGGCAGCCTTGTTGTGAGGTGGACGTGGCCATGTGGCCTGCCTATTGTCTAAATGGGAAGGGGACAGGTCGGCTGCACCTGCAATGCAGTTGGGAGCGTGACTTTGGCACGCTCAGGGCCTTAAAATGGAGGACAGGAGGAGGCGGGCCGTCCGCATTTGTGAGGTCTGCGGTAAGGTTGAGTGAGCTCCTTCACCTAAGCAGCGTCTCTTCACCTAAGCAGCGTCTCTTCTTGCAGATCTTGGTGTACAGTTGACGAAGACTGCTTCCATAAAACACACATAGGAAGCAAAAAAAGCTCAGCACTTTGAAAACATTATTTTGGTACCAAAAATGCCATCATAGTGGACTTTTCCTTTATAGAGGACCAAAACCCATCTCGGGAGGCCCTGGGATATGTAGGACTCCAGGGTCGCCTGATTCCCTCTCCCTCGATGTGTGAACCCCCCCAAGTCCTCATTAAAACCTGATCCAACAGCACATGCACAGGCTGTGGCTGCACTATACTATACCTTTAGAGAGGCATGCGCCCGGGCCTGGCAGTTGTGACTGTTAGTGAGGATGTGGCCATCAGCATGCTCAGCTGCATTTGGCCCTTAGCTGATTCTTAGCCAAACATGATGAATGGAACTGAGCATGCCGATTATCTGCACATGTGCCATAAGGTCAGGGAAAGGTTTGTTTTTATGGACATACCCGGGGGGGGGTTTAAAGGGTTTTACCAGTGCTGCCATCGGGGGAGGGAGGGGCGGACCAACTGTCCCAGATCCAGGGCCTGGATCGCACAGGAGGGGCCCGACCTTCCACAATGCACGCAGTGCTTTGCAGATCAATCGCACTCTATCAAAAAGATTATTTTGCTCGCTCCCATGCAAAGCTGAAGGGAGAGGTGGGCGGGGCCAGTGCAGAATCGTGAGCTCTGTGCAGCCGCTGGCCCTGCCCACTGGCTGCCTCGCAGGGAGGAGGCAGCATGGGGAGCAGCTGTGCAGCTCGGCAGGGAAAGGTAAGGCCTTTTTTTATGTCTCACATTCACTGGGGGCAGTGGACTAGCAAATACACACTAAATATAGGTGGTGCCAAGAGCGGAGACTAATGCTGCTTCCTTTAACTAAATGATGTCAAGTGAGCACAAATAGAAATGGGTGAAGGAGCAACATTGATGGGGCCTCCTGACCTTCTGGGCCCCACTGCAGGCGTACCCCCTCAAGTTACACCCCTGCCCAGAAGGTCAGGGGGCCCCATCATTGTTACTCCTTCACCTTATTTATTAGATGTGTGCTTACTCATTTAGAGAAAGGAAGCATGGTTTGTTTCTACAGTTTGTCTTAAAGCGCAACAAAACCCCCAATTTGGGATGCTCCGGTGCATTCGCAGCCTCTTCTCTAATGAGAGCTGTCTGCCATGACTATGTCATGCGCAAAACATCTGTCATTGACTTCATCGGTGTGCATGCTCCCATCCTAGCCTATCTGAATGGCTGAATGAATGAATGAGAGCCATTTGTCAAATTACATAGTCATGGGAGGCGGCTCTCATTGGATGAGACCCCGTGTATGTGCTTTTGGACCTGGGAAGGGTAGGTGATCATTGGGTCCACCGGTGGACTGGTGAAGGGTAAGTCATTAGCAACACCCTGGGGGGTTTCACAGAGAGGTGGAATGCCCCGGGGGGGGGGGGGGGGGGGTCAGCGGCCACCCATGGAAGATTCCAGGATGACCACAGGTGGGTTTTGTTCCACTTTAAAGTGGATTAAAGGCCTGACACGATGCCCCACTGTCTGAAACCCCCCAGTTGCTTACCTTGGCGTCTCCAGTGAACCCACGGCGGATGTACAGCGGCATCACTCACACCTTTTATTGGCTGTGCACAGTCATGCCCGCTGTAACTGAATGGCTGTCCTGGCCGCGTACAGCTGAAGGATGTGAGTGATGCCGCCTCCTGACGCACATGCTTCGCGGGCTTGAGGGAAGGTAAGAAAAGTGGGCTATCCATGGGGTTCAGACAAAGAGGCATCCCAAACTGGGGTGTCCCTGAGGGACAGAGCAAAACCAGGGATATTGAAATCCTGGGTTTTGGTTCATTTTACGGATCACTTTAAAAAGACCCTCCTCCTGTCAAAACGGACTGTAGGGCCATGACCACGGAGTGTGCCTGGGAAGCAGAGGAACAGTGCTGTTTGGGGAGCTGTGGTTGCTCTGAACTAAGCCGGCTGTGGATAAGGTGAGTATAGTTTTTCCCATAGATGGTCTTTAATATCTGTCAGCCCTGTTGATTCTCTAGTTACTCTCCATATACAATGAATGCTCAAGACACAATCAATTGTTCAATATTCTTGTCACACTCTACCCTCTGGGCTACTCACGCCCCCCCCCCCCCCCCCCTTTCTCTGGGTTTGCTTTCTATGCACCATTTAACAGTCTGTTCAAACAAAAGTCTAAATGAGCCATCAAAACTCACCTCTGACAGACCCCTGTTTCCTAATTAGAACACCCCCACCCCTCTGGTAATAAGAGGACAAGCTTATCCTTTGATCACTCTGTGGGACCTCGGGAAAGCCTTGTGTGCCCCCTGCCCAGAAAAAAGGTGTAAATAAAATCATTGTGGCTTTTCTTTAGCATGTAGTATAAATAATATGGGATGTATGCTACAATAAACCTAACCCAGATCTAAAGCTAACTCTATCAATATTAAATTAGCAAGTAATTGAAAATAGTAAATCGATTTCCAAAGTAAAAAAAATATGTGGACCAAAACCCTGGAATTTCACTATACCTGATTTTTGTCCATCCCCCTGGGGCACTCCGCTGTTTGAAACCCCGCTGTTTACTGAATCTAGTCACTTCTCCTCAGTCCAACAGCATATGTGCAGCCTCTCCTCCAATCAGCTGCCCCAGCCGGGCATATTGTGCGACTGGAGAGGCTGAATGGCATCACTCGCAACCCTTCAGCTTTGCGTGGCCACACACAGCCATTCAGTTTCAGCAGGCGTGCCCGCACACAGTCAAGGAGGGATGCGAGTGATGCTGGCCGCGCATGCGCCGTGGGCTCGGCGGTAAGGTAAGATTGATGAGGGAACCGAGTGGTTTCACAGAGTGGAGCATCCCAGTTCGGAATGTCCCGACATAGGGAATGAGATTTTGGCCCAATTTAATATACCTAAATATAATAATTCCTAAATATAATAAATATAATTAGTATCCCTAAAGCTAATGTAAATAATCAACCCAACACTTCTCTTCCTAACAATAATGAATTAGTACTAAAAAACACCACATAATTTACAGGAACACACTTGGGGCCTACATACAGAAATTAACCAGTAGCAACCAAGTGTTAAAGTGAACCTATCATCAGGATCTTTATTGTCCTGGTTAGATTCTTATTCCTTAGGTTCTTGGTTTGGGATGCCCCATAGTGAAATCCTGTCAATCACCATTAAAACTCACTTTCCCATTGGTCCCACAACGCATGAGCAGACCCTCGTCCAATCAGTGCTGTGTGGAGTACATATTAATACATCTCTATTTACAGACAGAGCAAGGCATATCGAAAGAAGAGTGCCTGCATCCTCAGTCTTCCTGCGATCTGAGGTGTATTCTCGTCCTCAGCCTGAATGGCCTGGCGTGAAAGTGCATCTCAGCCGCTAGATGCCAGGGATGTGGCCCGTGAATACACCCTGGGCCAGCTAGAAAGGTGAGTTATTAGGACAATCAGCTGGGTTTCTCACAGTGGGGCATCCAAAATCATGATGCCCCAAATTAGGATGCTGTCAAGTAGTATCCTAAATTGTATGACAGCAAAAACTCTGCCTTGAGGAAGGACAAGAAGACGGAGCAGGCATGGCTGAATATAACCAAGGTTCTGTGGTCTGAGTGAAATGACTTCAGGAAAATTGAAGATAAACATTAGTTTTTTCCCTCCAATCAAGGGACAAGGACCCATATTAACATATGGAGAGATAAATCACCTTATCGCAAAAGGTTCTAAAATAAGATTTACATTATGTATAGTGTTGTGAGAACCCAAACTGCAAAGTT
Organism: Gastrophryne carolinensis; assembly: GCA_027917425.1. Taxonomy (NCBI): domain Eukaryota; kingdom Metazoa; phylum Chordata; class Amphibia; order Anura; family Microhylidae; genus Gastrophryne; species Gastrophryne carolinensis. The sequence goes on along the minus strand of CM051234.1, from coordinate 553,957,504 downwards.
CGGGTTTGTACCACACTTTGCTGTTAACAATTTGAAGCTTGTGTTCACAATCCATTACATTCCTTCTTCAAGCGATAAGAAGCAAGACCATAAATTACCAGGGCAGGGACACTACAACATCAGCTGTTCTCCACACCTAGAAACCTGTAGCTATCTGCCACACCCAAGGTAATATACCCCCCCATCTACTGGGACACAGACCCAGGACAAGGAATGGACCAAAGGTACAAGCTATGTCCACAAACAGGCCTGAATGAGAACTAGTGTAAGGTAACTATGGAGGTTCATGCCCTCTGGCAGCCCCTGAGGTCTGTGGGAAAGTAGACTTTTTCTTTAATTTTAATTGTGTATTGTTACAGATCGAAGAGTTGTAGAATTAAGGTGTTTCCCTGAGCATTACCTGACTTTAAAACAGGACCACTAAAGAATTATTTTGGTCCCTGTACAACCTAATCATTGCAATATCCAACTTCTTGCCATTTGTGAGTCCAGCCATCTGTGATCCTAACATGCCATTCCATGCATCCAGCTCGCTGTCACTCATTTGTGCTATACTGTGTGCCCAGCCTGGCATGTGTGCCATCCTAACGTGATCTCATGTATCTGGCCTACTGTGATTAGCTGTGACATCTTGGCTGGCCCATTGTGATCCACTGACAGGGCTCATTTGGATTATTACCATTGGCATATAATATCATCAAGTATAATATCCTATTGGAAATGAAACACAAAACAGACTTGTTACAGACACTTGTAAGGGCAGGCTGTAGCATTGGGCTTTTCGGACCTTGGAGTAGCTTGTGTGAAACATCTGCATGAGCCTCACCTTTGGGCCTGAATTAAGTAAGCAGGGACCTTCTTTTGAGCTGGTGGTAAAGGCTCTGTTGTCTTCCTCAATGTGTTTTTTTCTGATTGGCTGCTCTACAGATCAGGAGAAGAGGCTGTGGGGAAAGTTGCGAAACAGATGAACCAGGCTAATGTGTGAACCTGAATTGTAAATTGAAATATATACGGAAGGGCCTGGGGAGTGGGGTTTGAAATTGATCAGAGGGGCAATAGGAGAGATCCGCACAGATGAGAGTTGGTTTTGGAGCGGGTTGTGGCGTTATAGCCGACAATAGCACTTTTATAAGTAATAATTAGGCCGGCCATTCAAAATTGCAATGTAAAGACCTAGATAGGGTAGGCTAGCTGGGAAAGGATAACTTTGCGTGGATATGCTGAGCCTTAGTCAGTCAAAGGGACAAAGTTAAAGCATTCCCACACCCGTTTCCTATCTAATGGGTGTGAGGCCACATTGTGATAGTCTCGGAGTGGGGGGTAAACAGATTGTTGGATAGACCCCAGCAACACCCACAATCCTTACTGGAACCTTGGTCCCGGGGGCAAAAAGTATCCCCGTGACTGGCTGCCGGGGTGGTGTTCTGTTTTATGGCTGCCAGTCCAGGCAAATTGCGGGGCCGCATTTCGCATGGGGGATTGAAGTTCAGGTAATAGTTGCTGTCACAATGCAGCCCCACACCGATAAGGTATTAAATGGGTGCCCTGACAATCTGTACCTACCTACCTATACTACTAACCTGTATTGTTTGCATCTGATGTTTTAGTTTTAGGTGTGAAGATTTTCAAACAAAATTGTGCTGCAATGACCACACAGATGTTAGGATGCTATGAATAAATGCACCCTGTAACTTTTTTACCTCTATCTCATTAAGGCATGTAGCAGCACAATAACATATAACATACCATGGCAATCTACACTAGCTCTCCTGGCCTGTAAAGACAAGAAATTGTTTTTTTTACACATTTGTACATTATGTTTTACTATGACGTGCCATATGATATAAATATAATGTAATTACTTTTCCATATTCATTGCCATTTTTAATCATGACTCATAACATACACACAGAAGTAGCACCTTAAGAACATAGGAAATGTGTGGAGAGAAAGATAGCTGACTCATAGCTTTAAGGTCAAAGTCAAGAGAAAAATATAAGAAAAGACAATTTAATGCAGGTATGTATTCAATAAAAAAGGAAGCAGACTGCAAATACAGCAGCCAGCTAGTTGCTGTTGTATCTAAAATATTTATTGAATGTGAGCTAGCAGCAAAGAAAATGTGCAAAAGAAATAGAGCTATCACTGGTACAAAGGTCCATGCTCTAAATCTCAGAAATGGCTGAACAAAATGACTAATAATGAGAAAGTTAAAAGGATTGACCACCCATGTAAAACAAAAAAGGTGCACACCTTTTGTCCCCTGCAACTGCGCAACTGGTTGGTCTGATTCTTGATCGCTGGATCGCATCCCATGGTGCCTGTGCATGTACAGCAGTCGGAGCCGATTCCATGTCGGGATGATGCCCCCCACCAGTCATAGGTATGCTGACAAGTCCTTTCTATTCATTGCAATGAAGGAAGTGTGCCGAGGCCTGACACCCCTCTATTGTAGTGAATGGAGATGGTGTGGTAGCACTCTGACTGATGTTGGAGGACAATTTAATGCAGGTATGTATTCAATAAAAAAGGAAGCAGACTGCAAATACAGCAGCCAGTTAGTTGCTGTTGTATCTAAAAGATATATTGAATGTGAGCTAGCAGCAAAGAACTTTTTTAGGGTTCACCATCCCTAATGGTCAGTATAGTATTCTTCCTGTGTATTTAGTAGGGATGTGTAGCATGTGTAGTAAAGTGGTCATGCTTAAAGTGGAACAAACCCCCAGAGGTCAGCCTGGAAAACTTGACTTTCCCCTTTCCAAAGCTGCATGTACACGCACGTACAGCCAGTACGGTAAATGGCTCAGATTGTTTACAATCTGGAAAAATTATCCTTAACATTTAAAATACCCTCCACAAAGGATATATTCTCTGGAAGTACACACCTCAAGCTTTCTAGGCGTGCCAGGCTTGTTGACGTGGGCGCAGATTTCTGGAAGTAATCACTTGATGAATTATTTGGTTGCATAGGGCTTTCCAAAAAAAGAGTAAAAAAACAGAATCAGACCGAGTTTTCCTAAAAAAAACAATATGTAAACAGGGAAAAAAAAACAGGTTAAATCTGAAAATGCAAGGTTCCCTGAACATAACAATACCCGACATGCTTACGTACTGGCAAGGGAAGTGTTGCCAAAAAAACCCAATGTAAAGCATGTGTGTAAGGGTAATTTTTCAATCTAAACATCCCTTTACATTACCCCCCCCCCCCACAAACCATATATTTGCTGAAAGTACACACGTTAAGCTTTCAAGGTGTACCCAGCTGGTTGTAGTGGACTCATCTTTCTAGAAGTAATCCCCCGAAGAATTCTTTGGTTGCACATGGGTTTTCCCTAAAAAATGTATAAAAAAGCTGAATAAAAAACATTTCCCTAAAATATCAAAATGCAAACAAGAAAAAATAAGCTAAATTTGAAAGCTCAAGCCCCCTGAACAGAACAATACCCAACATGCATAGCTACTTTTAACTGCCAGCCTACTTGAGGTTTTGTCACCCTCTGTTTTTGCAGCAGAGTTTAGGCTTTAACATGAAATGTCATGAAATATTTTTGAGTGGAAAAAGCAAAAAAAAAAAAAAAAAAAAAGAAAAAAAAAAAATATATATATATATAGTTTAAAAATTGTCTTGTTTATCTTACATAAAACATGTAGTGGTAGCCCCTGTTCCTGCCCTAGAGACCCCCCAATCTGAAAAGAGCACTTTATAACATTTACAAATAAAATACAACTACTATCCACACTAGGGAGGAGGGCATGCTACCCCCCCTCTTCCCAGCATAACCAGCCCAGGGACCTGATATGTAGGGGTTGTAGAACCGGGTGCAGCTTCGGTGGCTCCCTGCCCTGCAGGCTACAAGCCTGACTAGCCCCGGCCCTTCTGCCCCCCTGGACTTTGTGAAGGCAGGTAATTGGGGGGTCTATACCCTGAGCCTTGTAAACTGGTATAGGGGTCTCATGGATCCTTTACCAGTCCCTTGCCCTTCCAACCTCTCCCCTGCCGTTCACCCCGGCATCTGTAAGGTAGATGTTGCTGTCTACTTAGACATGGTATAGGCCTTCACAGGGGTGTAGTGTTCTGGAATGTTCTGTTAGATGGTCTGTTTCAAACCTATAAACGTTTACACCGGACCAACAGTCTGGCACAGTTGGAAAATAAAACTCCATTTCCCCATCTGCATGCATGATACTGAGTCATTGTCAGCACTTACATTTGTTCCTGTATCCACTCAAAGTTAAAACACCACCTCTCTGATTTTCCAGTGGTAGCGGCCATTTTGGAGCTTTCTTTCCCAGCTGTGCTGCTGCCTGGATTCAACTGAAGTAGCTGACAATGCAGCGTAACAGGAAACCCAGCAGCACTTCCTCTTTGCAGGCAGTCTGCAGCTCCAGGAGATACCATTTTGTTTTTAAAACAAAAGCAGGAGTTAGAAAAAGGTAAATTCATTGTGCAGCCATCTGAATTTCCCTGGGGAGGGATGCATATGAGCACTGTTTCTTGTAAGGATGTTGGTCCAGTTTAAGTAGTCCAGTGGGACAGCTCCACCTATAGGGACTGGAAGCAGGGCCATCATGGGCATCCTTCTACACATGCCTTTGGAGCAGGAATATCTGAGATCTGCTTAGTGCAGCTACCTAATTGTCTTATCGGAAGAAACAGTGTCTTGAAATGCCTTCTACTTTGAGGGAAGGTGAATTCTGTGGATTGCTGACTTGTGTGAAGTGATATTGCTACTGCTTCCGATTTTACTGCTGCTTCTGATATTACTACATAAAACCTTGCCTAAGAAAAATAAAGTGACTGGCATCCTGTGCCTATGTGAGCTTTAAGCATCAACTGAACCTTGTACTCATTGTACTGCTGTATTGACATTGCAGACCTGCATTATCTCTGGGAATCCCAAGGGAGTGCTGGGCATGTGACAGCAGTCGCCTGAGCTGGGTGGCGATCTATCTATGAAACCCATTACAGCTGTTTTACTTTGTTGTCTGGATGGTCCGTCTAAACTGGAACAACACAATTTTTTCAGAAAATTGGTGTTGCTATGAGGCATTCTAATTGCTGATGCCCGCCTGCGCATTAACGTTGACAAACGCGAGAAACCTTATCTTTCCCCTTGTTCCTCTAGAGAAATCCAGAGCTGTGATTGGCCGACACTTTTGTCGCTGTCAATGTGCAGGGGGCATCCACAATCGGAATGCCTCCCAGTCCCCGGAACAACTCTAATTTTTATGAAACAATGTGATAAAGCATCACAGTCTCTCTTCTTGTAGAGTGCATAGTACAACTGCACATACACAGATAGGTATTAAATTCGTTGTGAGAAGGCCACTGATAGTAAATCGATAGACTGCTGCAGAGTGGACAGCACTCCCTCCCCATTTATTTAGGTGGTTTTGTGATATAGCCGCTGCTATCCGGCAGTCTGGGGGGGGGGGCATCGAGAATGCTGGACCCCCCCTGCACATAACCCCCCAGGACACCCATAAATCTTACCATAACCTCACTCCCCGCCGGGAATCCAGCGCTACGATTGGCTGACCGGGGCTCACATGGGCAGTGATGTTCTGGCCACCGAATGTCCTGCCCATGTGAGTGCTGCGCAGCCAATCGCAGCACTGTCACTGCCCACAAGTGAGGTTAGGTAAGGTTTATGGGCATCCTGGGGGGCTATGCGCAGGGGGCTCCAGCATTCTGGATGCCCCCCCAGACTCGCCATAGAGGGTGTTGTCCGTTTTTAAGTGGACCAAATTCAATCTTGGCCCGACTTTCCCCCCCCCTGGGAAATCCCAATTTTGGATGCCCCTGTTAAGTGGATCAAAACCCAGGAGAGTGTAAAAACTGGGTTTTGGTAAACTTTAAAGAAGCAAAAACAATAATTGTCATATACTCACCTATAGTCCCTTGCAACTGATTGGACCTGTACTAGGAGTTAGAAACTCTGCCGGAGACTGTGCTGTGCCCGCTCACGACTAGGGATGAGCGAATCGATCCGGACGAACCCGGATTCGATCCGAATTTCAGGAAAAATTCGATTCGGATCGAATCCGAATTTCCCCGCGATTCGATCACTCGAAGTTTTCCTTTAACATCCATTCATTTACATTACAGGCATTCTAAGATGGCGGGCGGGACATGTCTGGACATGTATCCCGCGCCAGTGCAAGCTGGGGCAGTCACATGCAGCCTATCAGCAGCCAGCAAGCCCGGTGACGTCACACAGCGGTATTTAACGGCGGCCATCTTGCTTTTCCTCATTTCTCTATTGCATTCGTGACAGACAGAACGCTGTGTAGCTGAGGCAGTTAGACAGGCAGGGACAGACAGGGACAGGCTGGAGACAGGCAGGAGACAGACAGGAGACAGGCAGGAGACAGACAGGAGACAGACAGAAAGCCAGGGAAAGGTAGGAAAAACGGAGCTGGCTGACAGGGAGATTTTTTTTTTTTCATCCAGCCTTTGTTAGCGTTTTCAGGCTGCTTATAGTAACTAACTGTGCATATATACTGAACTGATCTTAAGTCTGCTGTGAGGCATCCCATTCTGTGACTAAAGCAGCCTCTGTTTAAGACCATATAAGCATTTGCTCTAATCATATTTGAAATTAGGCCTGATAAAGACACTTTTGCTGGCCAAAGCACTACTGTACCCTGGCAGCTCGATTCCTGCCCGGGGCATCCCATTCTGTGACTAAAGCAGCCTCTGTTTAAGACCATATAAGCATTTGCTCTAATCATATTTGAAATTAGGCCTGATAAAGACACTTTTGCTGGCCAAAGCACTACTGTACCCTGGCAGCTCGATTCCTGCCCGGGGCATCCCATTCTGTGACTAAAGCAGCCTCTGTTTAAGACCATATAAGCATTTGCTCTAATCATATTTGAAATTAGGCCTGATAAAGACACTTTTGCTGGCCAAAGCACTACTGTACCCTGGCAGCTCGATTCCTGCCCGGGGCATCCCATTCTGTGACTAAAGCAGCCTCTGTTTAAGACCATATAAGCATTTGCTCTAATCATATTTGAAATTAGGCCTGATAAAGACACTTTTGCTGGCCAAAGCACTACTGTACCCTGGCAGCTCGATTCCTGCCCGGGGCATCCCATTCTGTGACTAAAGCAGCCTCTGTTTAAGACCATATAAGCATTTGCTCTAATCATATTTGAAATTAGGCCTGATAAAGACACTTTTGCTGGCCAAAGCACTACTGTACCCTGGCAGCTCGATTCCTGCCCGGGGCATCCCATTCTGTGACTAAAGCAGCCTCTGTTTAAGACCATATAAGCATTTGCTCTAATCATATTTGAAATTAGGCCTGATAAAGACACTTTTGCTGGCCAAAGCACTACTGTACCCTGGCAGCTCGATTCCTGCCCGGGGCATCCCATTCTGTGACTAAAGCAGCCTCTGTTTAAGACCATATAAGCATTTGCTCTAATCATATTTGAAATTAGGCCTGATAAAGACACTTTTGCTGGCCAAAGCACTACTGTACCCTGGCAGCTCGATTCCTGCCCGGGGCATCCCATTCTGTGACTAAAGCAGCCTCTGTTTAAGACCATATAAGCATTTGCTCTAATCATATTTGAAATTAGGCCTGATAAAGACACTTTTGCTGGCCAAAGCACTACTGTACCCTGGCAGCTCGATTCCTGCCCGGGGCATCCCATTCTGTGACTAAAGCAGCCTCTGTTTAAGACCATATAAGCATTTGCTCTAATCATATTTGAAATTAGGCCTGATAAAGACACTTTTGCTGGCCAAAGCACTACTGTACCCTGGCAGCTCGATTCCTGCCCGGGGCATCCCATTCTGTGACTAAAGCAGCCTCTGTTTAAGACCATATAAGCATTTGCTCTAATCATATTTGAAATTAGGCCTGATAAAGACACTTTTGCTGGCCAAAGCACTACTGTACCCTGGCAGCTCGATTCCTGCCCGGGGCATCCCATTCTGTGACTAAAGCAGCCTCTGTTTAAGACCATATAAGCATTTGCTCTAATCATATTTGAAATTAGGCCTGATAAAGACACTTTTGCTGGCCAAAGCACTACTGTACCCTGGCAGCTCGATTCCTGCCCGGGGCATCCCATTCTGTGACTAAAGCAGCCTCTGTTTAAGACCATATAAGCATTTGCTCTAATCATATTTGAAATTAGGCCTGATAAAGACACTTTTGCTGGCCAAAGCACTACTGTACCCTGGCAGCTCGATTCCTGCCCGGGGCATCCCATTCTGTGACTAAAGCAGCCTCTGTTTAAGACCATATAAGCATTTGCTCTAATCATATTTGAAATTAGGCCTGATAAAGACACTTTTGCTGGCCAAAGCACTACTGTACCCTGGCAGCTCGATTCCTGCCCGGGGCATCCCATTCTGTGACTAAAGCAGCCTCTGTTTAAGACCATATAAGCATTTGCTCTAATCATATTTGAAATTAGGCCTGATAAAGACACTTTTGCTGGCCAAAGCACTACTGTACCCTGGCAGCTCGATTCCTGCCCGGGGCATCCCATTCTGTGACTAAAGCAGCCTCTGTTTAAGACCATATAAGCATTTGCTCTAATCATATTTGAAATTAGGCCTGATAAAGACACTTTTGCTGGCCAAAGCACTACTGTACCCTGGCAGCTCGATTCCTGCCCGGGGCATCCCATTCTGTGACTAAAGCAGCCTCTGTTTAAGACCATATAAGCATTTGCTCTAATCATATTTGAAATTAGGCCTGATAAAGACACTTTTGCTGGCCAAAGCACTACTGTACCCTGGCAGCTCGATTCCTGCCCGGGGCATCCCATTCTGTGACTAAAGCAGCCTCTGTTTAAGACCATATAAGCATTTGCTCTAATCATATTTGAAATTAGGCCTGATAAAGACACTTTTGCTGGCCAAAGCACTACTGTACCCTGGCAGCTCGATTCCTGCCCGGGGCATCCCATTCTGTGACTAAAGCAGCCTCTGTTTAAGACCATATAAGCATTTGCTCTAATCATATTTGAAATTAGGCCTGATAAAGACACTTTTGCTGGCCAAAGCACTACTGTACCCTGGCAGCTCGATTCCTGCCCGGGGCATCCCATTCTGTGACTAAAGCAGCCTCTGTTTAAGACCATATAAGCATTTGCTCTAATCATATTTGAAATTAGGCCTGATAAAGACACTTTTGCTGGCCAAAGCACTACTGTACCCTGGCAGCTCGATTCCTGCCCGGGGCATCCCATTCTGTGACTAAAGCAGCCTCTGTTTAAGACCATATAAGCATTTGCTCTAATCATATTTGAAATTAGGCCTGATAAAGACACTTTTGCTGGCCAAAGCACTACTGTACCCTGGCAGCTCGATTCCTGCCCGGGGCATCCCATTCTGTGACTAAAGCAGCCTCTGTTTAAGACCATATAAGCATTTGCTCTAATCATATTTGAAATTAGGCCTGATAAAGACACTTTTGCTGGCCAAAGCACTACTGTACCCTGGCAGCTCGATTCCTGCCCGGGGCATCCCATTCTGTGACTAAAGCAGCCTCTGTTTAAGACCATATAAGCATTTGCTCTTATCATATTTGAAATTAGGCCTGATAAAGACACTTTTGCTGGCCAAAGCACTACTGTACCCTGGCAGCTCGATTCCTGCCCGGGGCATCCCATTCTGTGACTAAAGCAGCCTCTGTTTAAGACCATATAAGCATTTGCTCTAATCATATTTGAAATTAGGCCTGATAAAGACACTTTTGCTGGCCAAAGCACTACTGTACCCTGGCAGCTCGATTCCTGCCCGGGGCATCCCATTCTGTGACTAAAGCAGCCTCTGTTTAAGACCATATAAGCATTTGCTCTAATCATATTTGAAATTAGGCCTGATAAAGACACTTTTGCTGGCCAAAGCACTACTGTACCCTGGCAGCTCGATTCCTGCCCGGGGCATCCCATTCTGTGACTAAAGCAGCCTCTGTTTAAGACCATATAAGCATTTGCTCTAATCATATTTGAAATTAGGCCTGATAAAGACACTTTTGCTGGCCAAAGCACTACTGTACCCTGGCAGCTCGATTCCTGCCCGGGGCATCCCATTCTGTGACTAAAGCAGCCTCTGTTTAAGACCATATAAGCATTTGCTCTAATCATATTTGAAATTAGGCCTGATAAAGACACTTTTGCTGGCCAAAGCACTACTGTACCCTGGCAGCTCGATTCCTGCCCGGGGCATCCCATTCTGTGACTAAAGCAGCCTCTGTTTAAGACCATATAAGCATTTGCTCTTATCATATTTGAAATTAGGCCTGATAAAGACACTTTTGCTGGCCAAAGCACTACTGTACCCTGGCAGCTCGATTCCTGCCCGGGGCATCCCATTCTGTGACTAAAGCAGCCTCTGTTTAAGACCATATAAGCATTTGCTCTTATCATATTTGAAATTAGGCCTGATAAAGACACTTTTGCTGGCCAAAGCACTACTGTACCCTGGCAGCTCGATTCCTGCCCGGGGCATCCCATTCTGTGACTAAAGCAGCCTCTGTTTAAGACCATATAAGCATTTGCTCTTATCATATTTGAAATTAGGCCTGATAAAGACACTTTTGCTGGCCAAAGCACTACTGTACCCTGGCAGCTCGATTCCTGCCCGGGGCATCCCATTCTGTGACTAAAGCAGCCTCTGTTTAAGACCATATAAGCATTTGCTCTTATCATATTTGAAATTAGGCCTGATAAAGACACTTTTGCTGGCCAAAGCACTACTGTACCCTGGCAGCTCGATTCCTGCCCGGGGCATCCCATTCTGTGACTAAAGCAGCCTCTGTTTAAGACCATATAAGCATTTGCTCTAATCATATTTGAAATTAGGCCTGATAAAGACACTTTTGCTGGCCAAAGCACTACTGTACCCTGGCAGCTCGATTCCTGCCCGGGGCATCCCATTCTGTGACTAAAGCAGCCTCTGTTTAAGACCATATAAGCATTTGCTCTTATCATATTTGAAATTAGGCCTGATAAAGACACTTTTGCTGGCCAAAGCACTACTGTACCCTGGCAGCTCGATTCCTGCCCGGGGCATCCCATTCTGTGACTAAAGCAGCCTCTGTTTAAGACCATATAAGCATTTGCTCTAATCATATTTGAAATTAGGCCTGATAAAGACACTTTTGCTGGCCAAAGCACTACTGTACCCTGCCAGCTCGATTCCTGCCCGGGGCATCCCATTCTGTGACTAAAGCAGCCTCTGTTTAAGACCATATAAGCATTTGCTCTTATTATATTTATATTATAAGACACTTTTGCTGGGCATAGGCTTACTGCTGCCTGCCAGGTGCACTTCTGTTGAGGCATCCCATTCTGTAACATAGCATACCCCTCTTTATTTACACTAAGCAGCTCTCTTATTTACACTAAGCAGGCCTGTTGGAGGCTGAGTGTTACTGCTCACTTTTGGTGTGCATTATATTCTGTTTCATATAGACCCACCGCTGCCCGGGGTTTTTTTAAATATCACCTACTACCACGCCAGTTAGACTATGTCGGGCAGACAAGTGCCTGGAAGTGAAAAGAGGAGTGGCAGAGGCCAAGATTCCGCAGGAAGAGCTCGCATCAGACTGGGGGCCAGTAGCAGCAGGAGTCACGCTGAGAGACCTAATCTGCCAGTATCTGCTAGCGGTCGGGTCTCCACCAGTAACGCATCTGCCGTGGTAGATTGGTTGACGCGCTCATCAACAACATCATCACAACTTACGTCTGAGACCCCCAGTCTAGGGTCGGTAGGTTCCTCTGACACAACCCTGAGTTGGCATGCCCCGAGAGCAGTCCCTGTCCTCCCATTGCCTCTGGCCTACGCCGTTCCCTCCCCCAGCGACGTATCCTATGCTTTGGGTTCAGCTCCACTCTTTAGTGAGGAGGACCATCAGATAGAGGACAGTCAGCAGCTACTGCCCAGCCAAGAAATGGAGGTGGCTTCTTTAGCTAGGCAGACAAATAGTGATGTGGACAGTGTCGTGGGTGCTGCGAGCGTTCCAGCTCCTGCGCCAGACACTGTTGACGAATCCACGAACATCAGTGACGTACAGCCACAACCCGGTGATGATGATGATGATGACGATGAAGCCGATCGCACTTGGGAGCCGGGTGATGAAGGGGCTTCATCGTCATCATCAGGAGAAGAGGGGTGCAGGTTGCCCCGGAGTCAGCAGCTGAGGCAGCAAAGTGGTAGCAGTCAGCATGGGGGCACAATTCCAAAGGCTGGAGCCGGCCGGGGCCGGGGCCGGGGTAGAGCACCTGCTGTGCGGCAGTCTACCTTATCGGGAGGTAGTGGAGCAGGGGTTCCTGGAGTTGGCAACAGCAGCAGTGAATCAGTGAGGCCAGGGGGTGGGAAAAGTAGCTACTCGGCAGTGTGGCAGTTTTTCCTGAGGCATCCGCAGGAGGGTAACATGGCCACATGCAAGATATGTAGGCAAAAGGTGAAGCGTGGCCAGGGTCCAAATGTTGGCACCACGGCCCTGCGTCAACATATGATGCGTCACCATAAAACGACCTGGGAGAACCGAGGCTCCCAAGGGGTGGTCCAGTCTGCTTCCTCACCAAGTGAGCTCCCAATTTCTGCCAGCCAAGGCTCCAGCACCTCAGCCGAAGGCAGCTGTGCGTCATACCCATCCTCTGTCGCTCCTGCTCCTCCTCCTCCTCCTCCAAGTCATGCATCCCGCCAGCAATCCATCAGCGAAGCCATGTCCAAGAGACAGCAGTATGCGCCCACTCATCTTACGGCGCAGAAGCTGAATGTGCTCCTGTCCAAGTTGCTGGTGCTGCAGTCGCTCCCTTTTCAGGTGGTGGAATCTGCACCTTTCAGAGAACTGATGGCTTGTGCCGAGCCGAGGTGGAGAGTCCCAAGCCGTCATTTCTTTGCCAAGAAGGCAGTACCAGCGCTGCACACTTTTGTTGAACAGAAGGTGGGCCAGTCCTTGAGCCTGTCGGTGTGTAGCAAAATACATGGCAGCGCCGACATCTGGAGCTGTAACTACGGTCAGGGGCAGTACATGTCGTTTACGGCCCACTGGGTGAATGTGGTCCCTTTGCAGCAGCAACTTGGACAGGTCACGCCGCTTCGGCCTCCGCGCTCTCTGCCCATTGGGCCTGTGACACCGTGCGACTCGGCCTCCTCATCCTCCGCCATCTCCTCACCCTCCACTGTAGGCTCAAGTCTCAGTGCCCCTCCAGTCTACCATGTGTGCAGGGCACGGAGGTGTCACGCAGTGCTTCACATGGTTTGTCTTGGCGAACGGAGTCACACAGGGGAGGAACTGCTTAAATGTATTCATCAGGAAATCCAAACATGGCTTACTCCGAGAAAACTTAAAATGGGAATCATGGTTACCGACAATGGGAAGAACATTTTGTCTGCGCTGCGCCAAGGAAGCCTGACCCATGCCCCCTGCATGGCTCACGTCTTCAATCTGGTTGTCAAGCGGTTTCTGAAGTGTTCCCCCCATCTGCAGGACATCCTAACAACTTCACGGAAACTTTGCATGCACTTCAGCCACTCCTACACTGCCAAACACACCCTTCTTGAGCTACAGCGTCAGAATGGTATCCCCCAACATAGTCTGATTTGCGATGTTTCCACCCGTTGGAATTCCACCCTTCACATGTTGGACCGATTATATGAACAGAGAAAAGCCATCACGGATTTCCTGATGATCCAAGCAGATAGGGGGACTCCCCTGTGTAACTTCAATGTCAACCAGTGGCAGCTCATACGTGACACCTGCCGTTTGCTCAGGCCCTTTGAGGAAGCCACTTTATTTGTCAGTCGGCAGGATTACGGGATGAACGACGTGATTCCACTGCTTCATGTACTGCAGCACATGTTGGAAACCATGGCTGGTCAGGGCACTGGAGACATGGCGTTTACATCTTACGGCCACATGAACCCCCTTGGAGCTGAACTGGAGGAGGAGGAGGAGGAAGAGGAGGAGGAGGAGTTGCCCAGCGAAACACAGTTTAGGCTTGGCGAAATGGCTGGTTTATCTAGTCAGCGGACAGGAGAGGAGGAGCAGGAGCAGCCAGAGGAGCTAGAGGTTTTTGAGGAAGGAGAGACAGAGGACCCGGGCACACCGTGGCAGTATGCAGTGGAGATGGAGACAGGTAGTCCATCCGAGTCACTTGCGCAAATGGCACGAAGCATGCTCACGTGCTTGCGTAGTGACCCCAGAATTGTTTCCATCTGTCGGCGGGATGACTTCTGGCTGTCCACCTTATTGGACCCTCGCTTCCGGCACAAAATGGGGGCATTTTTTAAACCCACCGAGAGGGAGGACAAACTCAACTACTACAAAGACATTCTACGTAGGCAGTTGGCCGATGCCTATCTGCGCCATGGTCCATACTCTCGCAGGTCTGACTCGAGGGGACCTCTGCGCTCACCTTCCACTGCCATGGCCGCTGGGGGGGTTGGCAGCAGCAGCAGCAGAAGCTCCATCAGCAGCAGCAGCCTCAGTCTTCAGTCGCTAATGAGTAGCTTTCTACACCCGCATAGTGAGGCTACTCATGAGCAGCAGGAAGACCTGGAGCAGGACCTGAACCAGCAGGTCATGTCATACTTTGACATGACCATGCCAACACACCTTGAGGATCCGCTGGACTTCTGGGCAGCCAAACTTGATTTGTGGCCGCAACTAGCAGAGTTTGCCCTGGAAAAGCTGTCCTGCCCGGCAAGTAGCGTGCCATCTGAGCGGGTGTTTAGTGCGGCGGGGGCCATAGTTACGGCGAGGAGAACTCGTCTGTCAACTAAAAATGTGGAGAGACTCACCTTTGTCAAAATGAATCAGGGATGGATCAGCCAGGATTTCCACCCACCAATGCCTGATGCATGCGACTAGATTCAGCATGGTGCCACGTTTTACACTTTCCAAATGGTGCAAAACATATTTATGTCTTTAGGCCATTTTTTGGGCTCCTGCTGCTGCTACTGTCAACTCCTGCCAACTCCAGGGTGTGATTCATCCAATTTTTGGGCTCCTGAAGCCAACTCCAGTGTATATTTGGGCTCCTGCTGCTGCTACTGTCAACTCCTGCCAACTCCAGGCTGTGATTCATCCAATTTTTGGGCTCCTGAAGCCAACTCCAGTGTATATTTGGGCTCCTGCTGCTGCTGCTGCCAACTCCAGGGTGTGATTCATCCAATTTTTGGGCTCCTGAAGCCAACTCCAGTGTATATTTGGGCTCCTGCTGCTGCTGCTGCCAACTTCTGCCAACTCCAGGGTGTGATTCATCCAATTTTTGGGCTCCTGAAGCCAACTCCAGTGTATATTTGGGCTCCTGCTGCTGCTGCTGCCAACTTCTGCCAACTCCAGGGTGTGATTCATCCAATTTTTGGGCTCCTGAAGCCAACTCCAGTGTATATTTGGGCTCCTGCTGCTGCTGCTGCCAACTTCTGCCAACTCCAGGGTGTGATTCATCCAATTTTTGGGCTCCTGAAGCCAACTCCAGTGTATATTTGGGCTCCTGCTGCTGCTGCTGCCAACTTCTGCCAACTCCAGGGTGTGATTCATCCAATTTTTGGGCTCCTGAAGCCAACTCCAGTGTATATTTGGGCTCCTGCTGCTGCTACTGTCAACTCCTGCCAACTCCAGGGTGTGATTCATCCAATTTTTGGGCTCCTGAAGCCAACTCCAGTGTATATTTGGGCTCCTGCTGCTGCTGCTGCCAACTTCTGCCAACTCCAGGGTGTGATTCATCCAATTTTTGGGCTCCTGAAGCCAACTCCAGTGTATATTTGGGCTCCTGCTGCTGCTGCTGCCAACTTCTGCCAACTCCAGGGTGTGATTCATCCAATTTTTGGGCTCCTGAAGCCAACTCCAGTGTATATTTGGGCTCCTGCTGCTGCTGCTGTCAACTCCTGCCAACTCCAGGGTGTGATTCATCCAATTTTTGGGCTCCTGAAGCCAACTCCAGTGTATATTTGGGCTCCTGCTGCTGCTGCTGCCAACTTCTGCCAACTCCAGGGTGTGATTCATCCAATTTTTGGGCTCCTGAAGCCAACTCCAGTGTATATTTGGGCTCCTGCTGCTGCTGCTGTCAACTCCTGCCAACTCCAGGGTGTGATTCATCCAATTTTTGGGCTCCTGAAGCCAACTCCAGTGTATATTTGGGCTCCTGCTGCTGCTGCTGTCAACTCCTGCCAACTCCAGGGTGTGATTCATCCAATTTTTGGGCTCCTGAAGCCAACTCCAGTGTATATTTGGGCTCCTGCTGCTGCTGCTGCCAACTTCTGCCAACTCCAGGGTGTGATTCATCCAATTTTTGGGCTCCTGAAGCCAACTCCAGTGTATATTTGGGCTCCTGCTGCTGCTGCTGCCAACTTCTGCCAACTCCAGGGTGTGATTCATCCAATTTTTGGGCTCCTGAAGCCAACTCCAGTGTATATTTGGGCTCCTGCTGCTGCTACTGTCAACTCCTGCCAACTCCAGGGTGTGATTCATCCAATTTTTGGGCTCCTGAAGGCCAACTCCAGTGTATATTTGGGCTCCTGCTGCTGCTGCTGCCAACTTCTGCCAACTCCAGGGTGTGATTCATCCAATTTTTGGGCTCCTGAAGCCAACTCCAGTGTATATTTGGGCTCCTGCTGCTGCTGCTGCCAACTTCTGCCAACTCCAGGGTGTGATTCATCCAATTTTTGGGCTCCTGAAGCCAACTCCAGTGTATATTTGGGCTCCTGCTGCTGCTGCTGTCAACTCCTGCCAACTCCAGGGTGTGATTCATCCAATTTTTGGGCTCCTGAAGCCAACTCCAGTGTATATTTGGGCTCCTGCTGCTGCTGCTGCCAACTTCTGCCAACTCCAGGGTGTGATTCATCCAATTTTTGGGCTCCTGAAGCCAACTCCAGTGTATATTTGGGCTCCTGCTGCTGCTGCTGTCAACTCCTGCCAACTCCAGGGTGTGATTCATCCAATTTTTGGGCTCCTGAAGCCAACTCCAGTGTATATTTGGGCTCCTGCTGCTGCTGCTGTCAACTCCTGCCAACTCCAGGGTGTGATTCATCCAATTTTTGGGCTCCTGAAGCCAACTCCAGTGTATATTTGGGCTCCTGCTGCTGCTGCTGTCAACTCCTGCCAACTCCAGGGTGTGATTCATCCAATTTTTGGGCTCCTGAAGCCAACTCCAGTGTATATTTGGGCTCCTGCTGCTGCTGCTGCCAACTTCTGCCAACTCCAGGGTGTGATTCATCCAATTTTTGGGCTCCTGAAGCCAACTCCAGTGTATATTTGGGCTCCTGCTGCTGCTGCTGCCAACTTCTGCCAACTCCAGGGTGTGATTCATCCAATTTTTGGGCTCCTGAAGCCAACTCCAGTGTATATTTGGGCTCCTGCTGCTGCTGCTGTCAACTCCTGCCAACTCCAGGGTGTGATTCATCCAATTTTTGGGCTCCTGAAGCCAACTCCAGTGTATATTTGGGCTCCTGCTGCTGCTGCTGCCAACTTCTGCCAACTCCAGGGTGTGATTCATCCAATTTTTGGGCTCCTGAAGCCAACTCCAGTGTATATTTGGGCTCCTGCTGCTGCTGCTGCCAACTTCTGCCAACTCCAGGGTGTGATTCATCCAATTTTTGGGCTCCTGAAGCCAACTCCAGTGTATATTTGGGCTCCTGCTGCTGCTGCTGTCAACTCCTGCCAACTCCAGGGTGTGATTCATCCAATTTTTGGGCTCCTGAAGCCAACTCCAGTGTATATTTGGGCTCCTGCTGCTGCTGCTGTCAACTCCTGCCAACTCCAGGGTGTGATTCATCCAATTTTTGGGCTCCTGAAGCCAACTCCAGTGTATATTTGGGCTCCTGCTGCTGCTGCTGCCAACTTCTGCCAACTCCAGGGTGTGATTCATCCAATTTTTGGGCTCCTGAAGCCAACTCCAGTGTATATTTGGGCTCCTGCTGCTGCTGCTGCCAACTTCTGCCAACTCCAGGGTGTGATTCATCCAATTTTTGGGCTCCTGAAGCCAACTCCAGTGTATATTTGGGCTCCTGCTGCTGCTGACTGTCAACTCCTGCCAACTCCAGGGTGTGATTCATCCAATTTTTGGGCTCCTGAAGCCAACTCCAGTGTATATTTGGGCTCCTGCTGCTGCTGCTGCCAACTTCTGCCAACTCCAGGGTGTGATTCATCCAATTTTTGGGCTCCTGAAGCCAACTCCAGTGTATATTTGGGCTCCTGCTGCTGCTGCTGTCAACTTCCTGCCAACTCCAGGGTGTGATTCATCCAATTTTTGGGCTCCTGAAGCCAACTCCAGTGTATATTTGGGCTCCTGCTGCTGCTGCTGTCAACTCCTGCCAACTCCAGGGTGTGATTCATCCAATTTTTGGGCTCCTGAAGCCAACTCCAGTGTATATTTGGGCTCCTGCTGCTGCTGCTGCCAACTTCTGCCAACTCCAGGGTGTGATTCATCCAATTTTTGGGCTCCTGAAGCCAACTCCAGTGTATATTGGGCTCCTGCTGCTGCTGCTGTCAACTTCTGCCAACTCCAGGGTGTGATTCATCCAATTTTTGGGCTCCTGAAGCCAACTCCAGTGTATATTTGGGCTCCTGCTGCTGCTGCTGTCAACTCCTGCCAACTCCAGGGTGTGATTCATCCAATTTTTGGGCTCCTGAAGCCAACTCCAGTGTATATTTGGGCTCCTGCTGCTGCTGCTGTCAACTCCTGCCAACTCCAGGGTGTGATTCATCCAATTTTTGGGCTCCTGAAGCCAACTCCAGTGTATATTTGGGCTCCTGCTGCTGCTGCTGCCAACTTCTGCCAACTCCAGGGTGTGATTCATCCAATTTTTGGGCTCCTGAAGCCAACTCCAGTGTATATTTGGGCTCCTGCTGCTGCTGCTGCCAACTTCTGCCAACTCCAGGGTGTGATTCATCCAATTTTTGGGCTCCTGAAGCCAACTCCAGTGTATATTTGGGCTCCTGCTGCTGCTGCTGTCAACTCCTGCCAACTCCAGGGTGTGATTCATCCAATTTTTGGGCTCCTGAAGCCAACTCCAGTGTATATTTGGGCTCCTGCTGCTGCTGCTGCAACTTCCTGCCAACTCCAGGGTGTGATTCATCCAATTTTTGGGCTCCTGAAGCCAACTCCAGTGTATATTTGGGGCTGACTCAGTGTTTGGGCTCCTGCTGCTGCTGCTGCCAACTTCTGCCAA